>WSYH01004433.1:0-12500 GCA_036426205.1 Ascaphus truei | reverse complement strand
CAGGCAGGTGGTGTTTATTAATTGACTACCAGCAGTTAACCACCACACTGCTAGATTAAAGGCACATTACTTGCACAGGGATTACTCCCCTGTTACACAGCCACTTACTTCTTTGCTTTGCAGACACCCTCCCCCCCCCCCAATTCAACTGAATCTGCTCAGAAAATCTCAGTCAGCTTGGGAGGGGGAGGAATCAACCCGTGGCTGACACATTACTTGAACATGGATTACTCCCCTGTTACATACCTCCCCTGTTTGTGGGAAGGGAGGGGAAGTGAGTGAGGGGAGGTGAAGGGGGGTGAGGGGAGGTAAAGGCCGCTCACTCACCCGTCCGGCCGCTCCCTCACCCGTCCGGCCGCTCCCTCACCCGTCCGGCAGCTCCCTCACCCGTCCGGCAGCTCCCTCACCCGTCCGGCAGCTCCCACGTGGATCTGAGGCGGGAGGCAGCGTGTTGTGGCCGCTCCCCCGCTGTGTCCCGGGCGCGCGCTCCGCTCCCCCGCTGAATGTAGCGGCGCCGGGGGGGGAGGGGTGAAAGCGCGGGAAACAGGGAGAGGCGGAGGAAGAGGCGGAGCCTCCGGGACCGGCAGGTAAGAGAGCGGGAGATGTGCTGCTAACACTGTGAGCCCCGCTAATGTATGTAACACCCCCCCCTAGTGTGTGTGTGTGTGTCTCCTTCACTCCGCCTCAGGCCAATGAGAGGTGTGCGGGGGCGGGCGGGCCAAGGGAGCAATCTCATTGGCCTGGCCCAAGGTCCAATGAGATTGCCGCTAGGGACACGGGGAGGGACACAGGGAGACACATACAGACACGGACACATAGGACACTTTCAGAAATATATAGTAAGATAACATTTTTGTATCATTTATTACACAAAGACAAGATTAACACATGTCCAAATTCCCTATAACTCAACATTTCCTTATTATTAACCCATTTGTATTACTTGCATCATGCTGCATAAAAGCCTGCACATCCTCAGATATAAGATTTAAAGGAGCAATCCATGCCAGTGAATTAATTTTTTAAATGTTTTAATATTTTTAATATAGGATTGAAGCAGGTGGTCTCCGGAGCTGAACCCCATTAATGTAAGCTCCAGGAACCCCATGCTTCCAGAGATACAGACATCAGTATGGGGTGCCGGTAGCCGATCTTGCTGGGCCAGTTGGGGTTTCAAGTTAAAAATCTTAAAGCTCCCGTGTCACGTGGGCCAATAGGAAGGCACACCAATTACCTCACGGCTTCCTATTGGCCCGCGGGATGCGAAATCTTTGAACGGTTGACACATTATGAACCCTGGAAGCAGAGTAGAGCTGCTACCCACACCTACTTCGGAGGTAAGTATCTCTGGAAGCAGGGGGTCCAGCTCAGCACCGGGGACCCCCTGCTTCAATCACATATAAAACAAAAATTGCAGGCATGGATTGCCTCTCATTTATATTGGGATTTTAGTTACATATTTTGGTCAAAGTGTTATAAGGTTGCTCACCACACCAAGGTAACCCAAGATCAAGTTCTACCTTCTAATTTCATTCTTTTCTAAAAACATTTTTTAAGAGAGACGTTTGAGGAATTCAGCTCAGCGGACATGGTCAAAAAGAATTAAATTAGAAGGATTTTTCCCTGTGCAACATCATTGGCAAATGTTGCACTGGGGGGTCAATGTGCATCCTCTGGATCAATATAACAATAATGATAACATATATACATCCATGTAGAATTTACAAAAATTGAACTCTATGAATATGTCCCTTTTCATCCTAAACTACTATGTGACTGTGTTACTATGAATGTCCCTTAATTTCACCTATTTGTAAAAGTACTTTGAGGCAACTTTCACAAAGCAAACGGGAGATGCTGTATTTCTACTTGCAACGCTTCCCCACTACCTGCATCTCACAGCGCAGGCATGGATCGATCCGTTCGAGAGGATGAGCTGCTGCAGGTGGAGGATTCCATGTGTTTTGAACTTGCTTTCTCAGGCTAATCGGCGCAACATGTGACTTACCGCATGCTGATACTGTATGGAGGTCCTGCGAATGGATTTTGCATTTGCATGTTATACTCCAAATCCGCGGAGTCTGCTGTGTTTTACATGGTGTGATATTGAGGCAGCTGGGACATGCAGTAACAGGCTGCATGTAACGTATGGATTACCCTAGGAGGCCTCTTCCTGCACTAGATGTTTTGTTTACATGTGTTATTTTGTTAATTTTCGCTTCAATTAATTCTATTGTAAAATAATAACACTACATCACAAACATGATGTTGAATGTGATCACAAAGTCCATTAGGATATAATGTGACAGGCTGAGCTATTATGAAAAGAGCAGAATTGCCTACGGGCTGCCAGATGGGATATCGCTATGTTTAGTTCCGTCCTTACATTTGTAAGGACAAAACTGTGGAAGCCGGAGGATAAATACCCCTGTGTGATCATACAATGCAAAACTAGGGCTGCAAACTGGCCCTTATTTAAGGGCACTGTCCTGAATTTGTATGGAATCTCCCACCGCAAGAGGGGAGATGTGTATCAAGTGTTGCAAACTGAAGCATTGCTCCATGAACATGTGAAAATGGCATCATTTTAATTTCAGGTGCCCACGACAATGTCTGCGTCCAAATTGCTCCACGTATGTCATGAGCATTTGGAGGAGTGGTTCTATGAGGAGTTAGGGGAATAGATAGTCAGAGCAATACTATGACATAACAAAAGTTGAGCCTATAACTGGTGCAGTGTTCCACTTCCTCTTGTGGCAAATAAATCCGCCAGGTTAAGGTGGCGCTGACCTCTGCTCCTAAGAGATCTTTGCAGAACGTAAGAAGCAAGATGATCAAGCTTCATAACATTGGCTGCTGCGCAAATAAACCCAGATTAAAATGTTTTGGAGCAAATTGCAGAATTGCACCTTCCTGGCGATCGCGGGTGCCTCTGAGCCCAATGGCGGTCCCGTCGGCCAATCGGAAGAGTGGGGGCGGTCAGGATCCTGCTCGGGGGTTGCCGGGGACGCGTGCGGCCGGTTGGCAGGGCCGCGATCGCGTCGTTAGGGCTCCCGGCGCTCCCGAAGCAGGGCGGCGAGGGCGCCGCCATCTTCTAAGTGTTCGCGCATGCGCAGTGCAGATCTCGGTGCGGTGGCCAGAAGGGAAGTTCGCGCATGCGCAGGAGACGCGCGCGAACGAGGGCCAATCAGGAGGGGGCTCTGGGCAGGGACTACAGTTCCCATGAGCCTTAGGGGACCCCACGTGACGCCAGGGAGCCAATAGGACTGTAGCATCTCCCTGCCGAAGGGATTTTAGATACATTTCGCGGGGTTTTGAGCAGCACGTAGAGTCAGGACCAGGACAAGCTAGGGGAAGGAGGTGAGTGCAGGGGTCAGTGACCCACTGCATTAGGCCAGCAGCCCCCTAGGTCCCAGTTAGGTCCTGAGCCACTGTGTAGCTTGTGGTGCTATAGGGACAGGCCCTAGATAGGGACACTGCCCCATTAGCTATTTGGTTAGTTAGGGACACAGCGCTGAAGCCGTGCAGCCCTGCGAGGTGGGTTCTGGGCTCAGAACGCCACCAAAGACACTGAGACTAAGGTGATATTATCCACGCCGGAATTCACCCAACGCGGTGCGGAAGACGACGTCGGATTGGGCGGAATCCCTGTCATAGTCTGCGGAACCCGGGGTGGGAGCCCCGGGCAGGTATCATATCTTCAAGTGCACCAACACTGTACAGCAACGCAAGAAGCACGCCTAAAGGGTGGGGGTATCACTTGGGGACACTTACGTGGAGAGTGGCCAAGGGCCTTGTATAGTGCGATTGGACACGGTGTGGGGATACACGGTGGTGGGAGCGGGGTGTATGTTATACCTTACCCAAATGCAACGTTGAATGTTATGTACAGTAGAGTATAAGTTATGCGCATATATGCAGTAAAGCCTGTCCTGTTTTACAACTGTGTGTTTACCGTGATTGTTTCCTGTGAGGGCCTCCTCCCACTCCGTTGGGATCCCTCCCAGGTGGAGGCGTTGCACCACAAGATTGTCATATGTAGGTACCCCAGGCTCCCCGAGCGGAGGCTTAGGCTCCTGAGAGCCACACAGGTATACACAGCAGTAGTAGCGTTTGTATTCACAGGGAATACCCGTTACATGTGAATTACAGTAAGCTGGTAATGTATGGGGTGGGGTGGGGGGTTGTAGTTACCTGTCAAGCCTCATTATACAGTAGCTTAGCCTTATTTCTAAATATCCAATGAAAAAGCCTTACTGTAAAAGTAGGCACCAATAAGCTTATTGTAGCAGAGCTTGCAAGTTCAACTGAAAAAAGGAAGAAAGTGTATGTTTCAAACTAAAATATGAGTTGAACTTCAACATGATTTGAGAATGAATGGAACACAACACTTGCAAGTTTATCCTACCTCTTCTAACACAATTTTAACCTCGTCTGTAACTATTACAGCACATACTGTACGCCCACGATCATATATTATCACTGTCCATGAAATGTCTGCAAATTGAATGTATTACCACTTTAATGCAACCATGTATAATCATACCCCTGTGCCCAGGACATACTTGAAAACGAGATGCAACTCTCAACGTAAAACATGTTATAAATAAACATTGGAGCATTTGTAGCGCTGTGCAGATACTGTAATTGAATAGTGGAGCCAGTTTCAGTTGTTTTGCTGAAGAAAATATTAAATAGCTGATTGTTCCATTTATAAAGGTTTTGTACAGTGAAGACATCTAGTTACAAGGCTTGTGATCTTTGTTGAGTGGAGCTTTCTGAATCATTAATGTCACAGCCGTGATTTATAACACTAATAACAAGATACTGTATTCGCTGACATTTAAAAAAAAAACAACGTGTTCTGTTTTGACATGACAGAGAGCTAGCTTGTCCGCATTACAGGTATAATGAACCACTGGGAACAAATTCGTTTTCACAAATACCTGACTGCAGATGTGTAATAAGGGGATATTAGGTCTCATTTCTGAGAGAAGATGACTTATTTTGCAACGCTATACTGTTCTCTCTGAAGCATAAAGAGGATGCTGTCATATATTGCCGTGTTTAACGCATCATTATGAAGGATGCTAACTTACTAGATGCAGTGATGCACCATTCTATATTATTTGTAACCCTTCAGTTGCCAGTGGGGCGAGTCATGTCTCTAACGCAATGTAGTTTTGTCCCCTCTGGCAGAGAAGAGGCTAAAATAGAACAGAATGCATTTTATTAATGCTGAGTGTATATATTCTTTCTCCCCCATGTGTGCCCGTAAATGCTTTCCTGCGGTTTGATTGCAATTCTGGTGATGTCATATATAAAAAAAATGGTATGCTAGCTATATATTGACTTAGCATAAAGTACACTAATGCCAGTTTTATTGTCACTATTCCAAATATGCTTGTTGAGGAGGGTTATAATGTATGGAACATTGCAACAAATCAGCGGTCTCATATTTAAAAGAAGGAAAGGAACGCTAAAGTAGAAACACAGATATTAAAAACAATGTTGATAGTACAGTAGCAGGTATTTTCAACATACAGTATATCCCTGTTCTGTGCCTCTATATTGGCCGTAAATATTTGAGGGGACAAATTCTATTGCTGATTTTTCTCATCATGTAGAGTCAGACAACATTATGGGGTAGACATAATGTCTGAAGCACACAATAAAAATAAACCCCACTGGCTGAATCAATCCCTTGGGTTCTTACTTACAGTTCCTGCGCCGCCATCTTATAATGCGTCTCGTGCCCTCTCCTGGCGTATCTGCCTAAAATCCCTCGGGAGATCTGAACAGGGCCCCTCTAAACACCATTGTTACTTGTACAACGTTGTGCATGTTACTGTATGCTTAAACACACTACGGCTTGCAATCTGGTGGAGATTGAGACCTCAGATAATGAGGTCACTGAGGTCGGCTACCGGCGCTGGAAACAAATCTTGGAATGTAGACAATATGCAATATGACCAACAAACATTGTACTCCACTAATGCAAGACAATGTAAGGTGAGCGGATACTGTAAGTCAAGGGATGCTCAACTCCAGTCCTCAAGCCCCCCGCCCAAGAGGTCAGGTTTTCAGGATATCCCAGCTTCAGCACAGGTGGCTCAATCAGTCCCTGCTTCAGCACAGATGTCTCAATCAGAGCCACCTGTTTAGCACACAAGTTCCCTGGCTGCAGAGATACCGGCACCCCCTAGGGAGGAAAGTACCTCTGGAAGCAGGGGGTCATCAGAGCTGAAATTAACACAGTTCAACTACTGAGACCCCCTGCTTCAATCCTATAACAGAAATATATATATATAGTGCAAGGATTTTTTGCTGCTTTAAAAAAGGGTCAGATGAGGACAACCTGCCCCAAATTGTTCTTTTCCCCCCTTAAAATATGGGTTTGTAAGAGAACAGGGGGTGCATTATTGAACAAGAACCATTAGTATATTTCCAGGAGGAAATATGTCTCCCCAAACCAACGACTCCTTAAAGCTACGCCTGCAAACATGATCTCACTTAAGCAAAGGGGTCTCTCCAATGCTCTATTTCCTCACTTTTCTTATTCCCAATTAGCTTAGATACAATGCTGTATGTATTCTCTCTAAAACCATTGACTAATTGCCAGATCAAGTGCAAAACCATATGGCGCCCTCATGTCCTAACTCTGTCCCGTACTGTTACAAGACAATGACCTTACAGCTTTTTGGAAGGATTTCCAAGTGTTAGAATTGAAAGGACACTTGTCACAAAAACGATCCAACGGTTGAGTGCATCGATTTTATTGCTCATCACGGTAAAGTGGAAGAAGAAAAGTCAGACTGGGGCACCTGATTTTCATACCGTGCCTATCTTAGATCTTAAAGCAGCTTTGCCACTTCAGCACTGCTGAATACCACGCAAACTGCTGTGCAGTAATTATTAGAGTAGGGAACTGCCAAAGTGTCATCCTGCATCTCTTCTCTGTTCAGTGAACTGGTAACATGCTATTTTTATATTACGCAGACCAGGGGTGCTGAACTACAGTCCTAAAGACTTTCCCCCCAACATTTTAGGTTTGAAGGCTATCCCAGCTTCGGCTCAGGTGGCTCAATCAGTGTCTGGGCCACTGATTGAGCCACCAGTGCTGAAGCTGGGATATCCTGAAAACCTGACCTGTTGGAGGGGTCTTGAGGACTGGAGTTGAGCCCCCCCTGGCGCAGACAATGCACACCGCTCTTTATACAAGCAAATGGAAAACACAGGAATAAGAAAGTCAGGCATAAAAGTAAACATTAATAGCAGATCATTTCCCGACGCGCTTGCAATCAGGCAGGCATTTTGGAAGACATACTGAGCGCATATGGGTGTATTAGGGATCTGAGTGCGCAGGAGAATGGGCGAATTTGCTGTCAGACAGTCAGAGTAGAATAGTAATAAAGTGCCATGGTTCTTCCTCCCTCTGTCAGGGAATTCCAGCCAGAGCATGTTTTGGGGATAGTGAACTAATGTATATAAACTGTGCGCATTCATGTGTTTGCAGTCCATTCACTCCTAAAATGTGTTGTGGCAGCGATACCCTGAGGATGGCGTGCAAAGTCAATGCTTTAGTGGGTAAATGGCTATTTAACAGCACACTTCCATTTACATGGTGTCATTTGCATAGGAGTTGTCTTAATTTTTTTTTTAAATTATGATCATATATATTTACTGTGAAATATTTAGGCATCTTAAATGTAATTAAAGGACCCACCGAAGAATCTTCCCTCTGAACTGTTAATTAAATGGGCCTAAAGGGAAGCCATATAGCAGGGGGTTCAGAAACAGGACAGGAACTATCAAGGGGGAAAGAATGGGCAAGAGAGGTACTAAAAACAGTCCCTGATAGTTTCAATGCCCCATTTATTCATATGTGACATTATTTGTTCCAAGTAGCGGAAGTTCAGCAAATTAGAGCATAGACAGATCAACATGAGCAAGGAGAGGTTAATAGCCACTATAGAGATTATCTTCAGATTTCCTAGTTTAAGCCATGTGTTGTAATTGGATAAACCCACTAATATTAATATGAGCATTGTAACATTTAAATGTTTGGCCGCCTAGCCAGATAAACACGAAAGAAACAACCGCATCCCTTAATCCAGGGGGTTCTCAACTCCAGCCCTCAAGACCCCCAACAGGTCAGGTTTACAGGATATCCCTGCACAGGTGGCTCAATCAGTGGCTCAATCTGTGACCTAAGCCGTTTTCCCATTACAGTGTTTGTTGAGGGGGGGGAGGGGGGTATTGGGTAATTATTGCTTGCCAATGTGGTACAGATTACCACAATGACAATCAATGGATTGAATGGCTAGACGCTAGAGTTTGGTTTTATAGTAATGTATTTGAGTGTGTTACATGGTAATGATTATTTGAATGGGCAAAAGCGCTATTCACCATCGTTGGCTAATAACACTTGGCCCAATCCTGTGTGGTGTTGGTGTTAGAGGGGGTGGGTGAAGGGGTTGCCCCGGGGTGAGTGTTTAGGCCTACTTGGTGGTTATAGGGAATAATTAACCCCTTCATTACCTTAGCGGTAGTAACTGCTACGGTAACGAAGGGGTTAACTCCTCCCGCAACCCTCCTGTGAGGTTTAAACACCCATCCTTGGGCAACTACAAGCTTGATCCACTCCCTCTACCACCAACAAAACAGGGGACTGATATTTAACCCCTTCATTACCTTAGCGGTTAGCCACTAAGGTAATGAAGCTGGCTGTAAATGTATTTTTATGACATAGAATTGAAGAAGGGGGTCTCTAGAGCTGATATTAATGCGGGTCAGCTCCGGAGACCACCGTCTGCAATCCGATGTAATAACAATACATTGTCTGCTTCATATACACATTGTGGATCCCATCTCAGATCAGAATCTGCGAGTTGCAGCCACCATGTGTATCTCAGAGCTTCCTGGATAGCTCGATTTGTAAATAAATGCGAGTTTGAGTATATTTGGAGCTACCGCTTGGTTTCTCTGAGCAGGAGTGCTATCGATCGGGAAGAAGCAGTTTTAAAGCGAGTTTGCCCTGTTATCGGAGCTCTCTGAATAGCTACACATGCAAACTCACTTGAAAAGTGCCCAAAACTGGTGATAAGTCACTTATCTGAGTTTACTGAGTAGGCCCCTAATAGAGGGCAACAACGCTGGAATAGAAATCCTGCATCACCATTCTCCTCTCACCCCACAGCAGGAGTTGGGCTTTGCTACGGATGACAGTTTTTGGGATCCCTTAACATATTAATCAGTGGGCCGCAAAATCAACCTAGAGGAAAGTAAACTATGCAACAACTGGATGTCCGGTCTGGTTTTAGTGTATCACAAACATGATACCAATTGTAACAAAAATACCATGGGATTATAATAAGAGATCGCCCTGCCCATTCCTTTCTAACAGCACTGAGATAAATGGCTTACCATCCAACTCAGTGCAATGGTGCCACCTTTCAGTGTGCTGCACATGATACACTGAAATAAGTATTTTTATTTTTATTTTTTTTGAAGCACTATAAATAAGACATTGGCACATATTCACAAAGAGGTGCTACTCCATAGGATACGTTCTGACGCTGGAAGACACCTTAGAGCAACCTTCAAACGAATGGTCTGTAAGGTGCCTTTTGGTAATGGTCTTATGGATAAGCACTATTTAGTAAATATGGGCCATAACAGCAACATTCCAAATCGCGTAAATAGTAAGAATATAGTTTCTTCAGAGGACAAAGAGTTCCAGGTTTCTGCAACTAGCTCCATTCCCCCCATCCCCCGATACATGTTTTATACTCTCAGGGACCTTCTAAGGCCTGGGTCCCGCTGCTTCCAACGGCGCGCGCGGCCGCGTGTGCATCACTCACCGGGCATGAGTTCCTCCCGAGCCGGCCCCAGTCCCTCCTCCCTGCCGGGCTCGCTACACGCTGTGACGAGTCAGCCGCCAGGGGATGCAAGAGAATTGTAATCCAGAGCGGTGACGCGTCACGTGGTGTGGCTGTGAGCCAATGAGGAGAGGAGGAGGGGAGGCTTGGGGAGCGGGGAGGCTTTGGGGAGCGGGGAGGAGAGGGGGGAGGAAAGCAGCGATTTGTCTTCTGCAGCACCAAGCGAGCCCCCCTGCTCCCTCCCACAGACTCTCTCCTGTGTGAGCCGAGACACACTCCGGCACAGTGTGATGGCCCCGCCCCAAGACGTCATTGCCGCGCCCAGCCGACCCATTGTGGCCAGGCCCCGCGCTCCAGCTCCCTACAGATTGCAGATAGCGGTCAAGTGCCTCTCCACGCGCCGCCTGTCTGCAGTGCGGGCGCATGGTCTGAGGCTGCGGGGCCTTAGCTTAAGCGTTGTCTTCTGGCTGCAGAACTGCTATAAAACGCTTTTAGCACTAGGTTAGCTTCAGTTCACAGATTAAACATATTTCTTGATATTGACCCACCCTCTAAAACAGGGGTGGCCAACTCCAGTCCTCAAGAGTTACCAGCAGGTCAGGTTTTCGGGATATCCCTGCTTCCGCACACGTGGCTCAATTAGTTGCTCAGTCATAAAATTACTGAGCCACTGATTGAGCCACCTGTGCTGACACAAGGATATCCTGAAAACCTGATCTGTTGGTAGCTCTTGAGGACTGGAGTTGGCCACCCCTGCTCTAAAACAACTTCCTCCCACAATCTCCCAAAACTTACAAATGCATACTTTTCACTGCTCTATTAAATATGATCACGGTTTTTGTACTGTGATCTCCAGTCATGGAGAACAAAAAGCCAAGACTTGCATTACAGTAACCGAGCCCCTGAAACTGAAAGATCACCGAAAGAATACAGAAAAGGTTCAACAAAAACCATGTCAATCTTACAAACACAACCGATGACGAAGACAAAAACATACCCAAGACTTGTCAGAATAAAAATCATCACTTACATTGTCCACTGTAGCTTCTCATTCTTAATGGAGCTGTATAGAGCCTGGAGGAAGAGGAAAAAGACAAATAGAAAATGTAAATAGGATTTGATATTACCGGTATATTAAGTAGCACATGAACAATATATCATATACCATATAAATATGCCAATTATTGGGGAAATGCTGGCCCGTGTGATTTCTAGGATGACCCCAAAAGGAAAACGATTAATGTTAAGGCTTCTTAGATTTTTACAGCACTAATGCAATTAGTTTTACCCATCCAACTGTGCTATTTTCACCTCCAAAATACAATGCAAATGACACTTTTCACCACAATTTTGTTTATTGTTTTTAGAACACAGGCCAAGTATGTTGTACACAGCCCACACTCCGCTACAATCATTGTTGATTATGCCGTGGAAATAGTGTTGCAAAAAAAACCAAGTACAAAAATATATAGGGCTTATTCTATAATCGCCAAAGCGGACAATCCGGTTCTTTTTGGGCCGAAATGCCTCCCTGACTTTAATGGGGAACTTCAGCTGAAACCAGACCCATTGGGGGTTTCGGCAGATATAGAATAAGCCACATCATCTTTCACGACTTAATGACCCATTTTACTGAAGACCTTGGGTTTTACCTTCATGATGAACACTTTGGAAGCTTGAAACACTTGTTTTCTGGTATCCATCTAATATTATATGAATCGGTTCCATTCCAATCTATGCCCTGGTGTGGACACGCTGCGCTTTGCTTTTTTGTTTAGTAGCTAGAGCATTTATTCTATGTGTTCTCAGATGTGGGCTGTGATTTCAATTCTCTTTTAAAGACCTCTTAACCTTTACACTTGAACATGTTCAGTAAGGAAAATCAATATTCTCATCTTAATGTGACGAATATTGTTTATCTGTTGTGCTCTGATATTGACCTAAACTGAACGATATGAAGGCAAAGTTCATCCCCTAGAACAGGAGTGGCCAACTACAGTCCTCAAAGGCCACCAATTGGTCAGGTTCTCAGGATATTCCTGCTTCAGCACAGGTGGCTCAATCAATGGCTCAGTCAAAGACAGAGCCACCTGTGCTGAAGCAGGGATATCCCTAATACCCGACCTGTTGGTCAACGCTACAATTCGCTATCTGCATAAACATGGAGCTGGGGTGCGCAAACTTCTTTGTCTTTTTTCATTTTCTGATGTTACGACGTCATGCGACCCCAGAAAATTTCGTGCTCCCCATTTGCGCACCCCTTACTTAGAGGATGCAACTACATTTTGCACTGAAGCAAAACAAAAAAAACATATTTTTTCCCAATGAAACACAGCTTGATTTTCTATATTAAAAGTTATTGTTAATACATATAGCAAAAATATTATACTTGTTTTGCCCATTAACAACACCTACGATTTATTAATAAAATGTTTAACCAGGAAGTAATACATTGAGAAAAATAGTAGTTATCCAAAGATAGTAGCGGAGCACAGCTGAAGGATGGGGTCAACACCAGCAATGAATAGGTTAAAAATCTTCTTTATTGAGACATGGTGCAGAACGGGGGGAGACAGCAACAACTCTAACGCGTTTCAGGCTATGCAGCCCTTTCTCAAA
>WSYH01004432.1:0-53335 GCA_036426205.1 Ascaphus truei | reverse complement strand
ACACACACACACACACACACACACACACACACACACACATATACTGAAACACACACACACCCACATTGATGCACACACTGATACACACACACGCACGCTGATACACACATACACACACATCCACTGATACACACACACACACCTATACACACACACTGATACACACACACACTGATACACACACTGATACACACCGTCTCTCCCTGCACCGCCTGCCAGCCCCTGCACCACCCGCCAGTGACGGAAGGCACTGCTCGCGAAGCCCGTGGACTGGACGGGGGGAGAACCCGCCCACCAGACCTGGCTCCGCTCTCTCCCACCTATCAGGGATAAGGCCGCGCGCCTGGGCAGAAGCAGGGAGTTCCCCAACAGAAACCCCGCACTGTCCCCTCCAGCCATCCGCGCTCCCACCAACCCTGCTCCCCCCCCCCCCGCGCCTACCTCTCACCCGGGCAGCAGCAGCAGCCATAGGGAAAGGAGGTAGAGGGGGGGAATGCGCCAAACAGCCAACGGCTGTCCCCGCTCCCACCTCCCTGCCCGCGCGGGCCGCGAGGATCGTGGATGAAGCGGAGAAAGCCCCGCCCCCAGCATCCTCCAGCCAATCACCTGCAGCCTGGCATATTAGAAGCCCAACCCCCTGAAATTAAAAAAAATACTCACCAGCCGGGCTGCCGCATCCTCGCCGCCACCACGCACCGCGCACCGCCACCTAGAGTACTAAACAAACGGGACCAGGGAGAAAAACCGGGACATTGCCGGGACGGACCAGCAGCCGGGACAGCACAGAAAAAAACGGTACTGTCCCGGCAAAACCAGGATGCCTGGTCACCCTAGTTAAAGTGCATAGTTTTCCCTATAATAAACAGGGAACTGGCGGATATTTTAGTCTAAGATCTTTTATCATATTTGCATAACCTCAGGTGGTGGCAGTGGATAGATATGATGTGCAATTGAGTAGGGGTTAATACTAACTCGCTGGTTCCTTGCAGAGGAGAAAGAGGGGTTGCTAGAGTAATCTTGTGTCATAACCCTGGTTGCATATGTAGCCCTGTGTAATTTTGTGGTTACCTGTCTTTCTCCTCCTGTGCAATAATCCCTGTTAAAGGGCAGGTTTCCCAGGAGTAATCATGGGGTTTGCCCTCACTTCATATGCTGTGTATTATTTAGTGAAGGAAGTGACATCAGGCTCTGTGTCCACTAACAGTGACACAGGGGTGGTGCCTACTGAAGCTATGCAGAACTTCCTGAATTTAGTGTGTGTGCCTCACCATCTGAGTGAGGTGAGTCTATCCAGCAACCTGTCAGGGCTATTGCAGTGTTTGTGGCCCTCCCTTTAGGGAGTGGTGTGGAAGACTATACCTCTTACTTCATTAGGGAGTTAGGGAAGAGTTAGACCTGCTTTCGGGGCCCTTGCCTGGGAGTGTAAGGTCAGGTTCTTCCTTTGGGTTGGCAACCTGAGAATGAGTGGCTAGACAAGCAGCCACTAACATGGGCGGCTGCCCATGTCTGCTGTTAATAAAGGATGCCAAAGAAAGATATCGCTTCTGTCCTTTGTGTGGAGTCACTAAGGAAGAAGGTGCACATAGAGGTTCTCTTTCAGAGACTCCTCCCTGCTACGCTGGGGATCTGGAAGAGATGGAGGCGCTGTACCATGAGTGAGTATAACATTACCTCACAAGCCAGTCCTGATGCTATTTCCCTTAATACCATCAAGCGGGAGACTCAGGAGTCCTGTAAGCCAGCAGGTGCACCACACTACAGCCATGTGTAACCAGAGTAGTATTTCCCTTGAGGGGCCAATCTGCGATTGGGGGGGGGGGACCGTTACACATATAAGTCACGTGCTTACTTGTGTGCTGTTCGTGGCGGTGGTATATTGGGACGGCTTGAGGAGAGATACAACTCATTTGAGGGACCTTTTTGAGGAGGGGAAGAGTGGGGCAGCTTACGGGTTGTGTATTGATCCTTGATCCTGTAAGAGGGGATATGTCCATTTGATGGACCTTCGCGGAGGTGAAGAGTGGGTGCGCTTGCGAGCGTCAGTATTAACCCTTGTCCCGTATGCAGGTTGATTGCTAGCAGGGGGTCATACGTAACAAATGGTGGCATAGCGGTGGGATAACAATTTATCATTTTGTTAATATCAGAGCTGTTTAGTGGTTTGCGTTTATGCCTGCGGAATAAACGAAACATTAAAAAGTGACTGACCTGTGTGAGTCTTGTGAGAGATCACAGCTCAGTACCCCAAAGCTATTACTCAGTGCTACTTTTATAAAACATACAAGCAGACAGTTTCGTTCCCCCTCCCCCTCTTGGTTTTTCTTTTGCTATCTTTTCATTTTGAGTAAAGTGTAGTGAATATGGCTGCTTTATACCGACGCCAGACAAAAGAGGCGCTGATGGCTCTGTGTGAGGAGCGTGATCTCCAAGGTCTGGGTAAAGATAAAGAAGAGCTCGTACAAATCTTGCTGGAGACGGATAGTGAGCAAGATGCTACACTGGGCCAGGATGACCGCAGCAGCGGGACGGAGGGTGGCTTAGCCCTGGAAATTGCCCACGGGTCAAGGAACCCAGGACTATCATATTCTGAGGACTCCAGCAGTTCTTGGCCTGCCAGTGCCTTGGATGTGTACTTGCAAACTGCTCTCAAGTACCTGGGACCAGTAGATGACACAATGCGGTTGCAGCTCATCATCCAGTTCCAAGAACGTGAAGCAGAAAGAGAAAGACAAGCTGCAGAGCGCGAAGCAGAAAGACAAGCTTCAGAGCATGCTGCAGAGTGCGATGCAGCGAGGTATGCTGCAGAGCAGGAAGCAGAAAGAGAAAGACAAGCTGCCGAACGTGATGCCGCGAGATATGCTGCAGAACGTGACGCAGCAAGGTATGCTGCAGAACAGGAGGATGCGAGATACGCGGCGGACCTAATGCACCAGCTGGAACTTGCCAAGCTCCAGAGGGAATTGCCAACACCCAGCAGTACAGATTCTAGCCCGTCCAAACCACGGATGGAGCATTTCCGAAGCCTGGCGAAAGACAGGGATCTGGACACTTTCCTGCGTGATTTTGAAAAAACCTGCAGGCAGCATCAGTTGCCGCGTGCCCGGTGGGCAGAATATATTGCACCCACCCTGAATGAAAGAGCCATGAATGTCATCGCAGATCTGCCAGAGCACCTGGACCAAGATTACGAGGCCATCAAAGCTGCATTGCTGCACCATTTCAATGTCACCCCTGAAACCCACCGGCAAAAGTTCAGAGCCCTTCAGCACGAGGGTCCCGGCGGCTTTTCTGAGCTGGTGGGGCGTCTGACATCTTTGTGCAAGCAGTGGGTTGGAGGGCTGGAAGTTGACAGCTTTGAGGGGTTATTGGATCTTGTGGTACATGAGCAATTTTTAACCCTGTGCCCACCGGAAGTGAGAAAGTGGGTTAAGGACCGAGATCCTAAGTCCGCCACAGAGGCTGGCAAGCTTGCAGATTCATATGTGGCTAACCGGAATCCAGAGGTTAACAAGGGGGTCCCGGGATGGAAGGGGGGTAAATCCACTGAAACCCCACCACGACCACCTTTTAAGTCTGCTGGGGCTTCATCTGGGGGGTTCGCCCACCCGGGCAGGGATATACCCTCCAGTGTTTTACCTGTCAAAAGCCGGGGCATATCAGCATTGACAGCCCAGACAGGAAGAAGCCTGCCACTGCCTTCGGAGGGGATCGCTCCTCAACAGGGCACCCAGGTGCCTATGTGGTGTCTGGGATACAGGAGAGCAGAGATGCCCACTTGCAGCCAGTGACGGTGGGTCAGAGACTCACGCAAGGACTGAGGGACTCGGGTGCCACGGTTACCCTGGTGCGTCCAGGGGTGGTGGGACCTGAGGAAATCATTCCGGGATGGATTCTGCATCTGGGGGTGGCGGGTGGGGGCCACCATTATTTGCCGGTAGCAAAAGTTTACCTGGATTGGGGTGCGAGTAAAGGTATGCGGGAGGTGGGGATAATTGATGATATTCCTGCCAATGTGTTACTAGGAAATGATTTGGGGAAAATGATTTCCCAGTATGAGACTGCTGTGACCCAACCACAGGCTGCCCAGGTGCAAGAGCCCACCACACAAGTCCAGGTACAGACATACACCGGGGATCCGGGGGAGGTGAGTGACGAGGGTCGTACTGAAGGGGGGGGCACCGGGGACCCCCTATTACAACCCCTGACCACAGATCAGAGTTCTGGGAAGTAGTGATAAGCAAGGCCAAACCCAGACTGCTGAGGAACTAGGACGAAGTCGGGCCTTTCAATAGGCCCAGCAGACAGACCCCACATTAGGCCGTGCCTATAGTGCCGTCGATGGCGACACAACGGGTGATGTCACCCGTCGCCGTCGCCAGCAACAAAAGTTATGTTTCGCTGGGTGGCAGCGGCGGCGCGGGATTCCGGCAATTTGATTTGTTCAAGGGCCCTCACGTGACGCGACAGCCCTTGAAAAATCAAATTTTGCCGGCTTCCAGTTTTCGCGATGGCGACGTCACTTTGTCGCCGTTGGTCGCACTATAAGTGCACGCGGCGGTGGCAATGTATTTGTTTTCGGGCGAAGTTGTGTCGCCGTCGCCAGCACAATAAGTGCTGCCTTAGAAGGAATGAGGGGCCTTGCAGGGAAATCCCCCTCTGAGTCTGACAAGGAGCGGGTGTACTGGGATACAGGGAAGCTGTACCGGTAAACAGTTCCTAATAGCAAACAGGAACCCTGGGCAGCTGACAGGCAGTTGGTAGTGCCTGGGGAATTTCAGGGACAGTTATTACGGACAGCCCACGAAACACCATTAGCAGGGCACTTAGGGGTGACCAAGAACAAGGCACGGTTAGCTCATAACTTGTACTGGCCTAACCTGGGTACAGATGTGGCAGATTATTGTACCTTACTGTGTTGCCCTGTAATGTTGTTCCCTTATACTGTCCCCCATAGGGTTATAAGCTATGAACTGTGAGTGTGCTTACCGTGCACCCCAAAACTGGAACAACCTACCTGAGACTCTCACATCCACCACCAGTTTAAGTTCTTTCAAATCTAAGGCTGTCTCACATTTTAATCTGGTCTGTAACTGTTTCATACGCCCATAATATATATTTTCTTTAACTGTGCATGCAATGTCTTGTATATAATGTATACCCTGTTCATTTATGTAACTGTATTTGTAACCATGTATTATTTGTCCTAAGTCTGTGCCCAGGACATACTTGAAAACGAGAGGTAACTCTCAATGTATTACTTCCTGGTAAAACATTTTATAAATAAATAAATTACTGTCGCACCTGCCATATATGTCAAAAGGTGGGAAAGAGTGGGGATACTGGTCGTGCCCCTAGTACCCCTTCCCATCATAGGGGAACCCTTTGAACGCATAGCAGTAGACCTGATGGGTCCCCTAGCTATCCCCAGTAGCTCCTGAAAGAAGTATATCCTTACTGTGGTGGATTATGCCACGAGATACCCAGAAGGCATAGCCCTCACCTCCATACTAGCAGACAAGGTGGCCGATGCCTTGCTAGGCATTTTTTCTAGAGTAGGATTCCTTAAAGAAATGTTCACGGACCAGGGCACCCAATTTATGTCCAATCTAATGCAAAGCCTCTGTGAAAAAATACAGGTGGAACAGCTCAAATCCAGCCCTTACCACCCTCAAACCAATGGCCTGTGTGAGAGATTTAATGGGACCCTTAAACAAATGCTTAAAACCTTTGTGGAGTCTCAGGGGAGAGACTGGGAGCGATTCCGGCCTCACTTCCTGTTTGCGTACAGGGAAGTGCTGCAGGCATCCACTGGCTTCTCCCTCTTTGAGCTACTCTACGGACGTAGGGTCCGGGGGCCACTTAACTTGATCCGGGAAGAGTGGGAGGGAAAATTAAACACCCCTGAAACGTCCGTAGTGGAGTACGTCCTCAAGTTTCGCGATAAGATGCAGAATTTAGTGGGGTTAGTCAAGGAGAACCTGGCGGACGCCCAAATCAGTCAGAAGCACTGGTACGATCGCAGTGCCAGGGAGAGAGTATATGACATCGGGCAGAAGGTGCTGGCACTCATTCCCCTGCGGCAGAATAAACTTCAGGCTGTCTGGGAGGGGCCATTCACGGTGCTACAGGGGGCACCGAATAGGAATCCAAAAAGACCGGAAGCTGAGCACCTGAAAAAACCACTCCTCGGTCACTCAAATCTGAGCGCTCGTAAGAATCAAGGTAAAAGGCACCTTTTGAGGAAAGCCTGAGTTTAAAAAGTTGTTTTGAGTGATGTGTAGAGAGATGTGTTTTGAAGGTGTCTCATTCTGGGTTGACGGGTTTACCTAGCAGTTTCAAATAAGTTTATTTGTCTGTTCCTGTATCCATTTTAAAGTGTTATAGATGTTAAGTTTTATTGGGATTAAGTTGAGAGTCCCGTTAAAAGTTTTGGTGTTTTGGTGATGAAGGTGAGTGTTTGTATGCTTAAGGGATTGTTTTTCAGACTGTCCTGGGTTGTGATAAATATTGTTGTTGTCTGAGCAGGAAGGGTCCCTGATTGTACATTTGCTCTGTCTTGTCATTAACATACCAAGTGAGTTTATTTATGGATATCTGTTTAGAAGGTCTTATCTGTATCCATATTATAAGGTTTATCAGGACTGGGTTGGACCCGCTGAAGTAATTCAAGTGTTTTCTTTGATATAGTTATTGTGAAAAAAATCAGAACAATAACATGCCAAAAGAGTTGTACGCAATCAGCTAGCGCTGATTATTGTATCAGGAGTATTGTACAGGTCAAGTAAATGTGATTACTGTAACAGGAGAATAATGGGAAACCAAAGTTCTCAAAATTTGCCGTTAGAGGTTGTGTGTCTGCAGAAAAAAATAATAAAGAATGGATACAGAGAACAAGAAGAGACAATATAAATATGTTTTGTTGGCCAATGAAAATACATGCAAGGCCAATGAAAATACATGCAAGGCCAATGAAAATAAGATCTGTGCTAAGTGAAGGGAAAGAAACGGCGCTAGCTCTATTAGTGTGCACTTGTATCATACAGTGAATTAATAATAAAATTTAGTGACGTGATTCTATGACGTACAAGTAATATTAAAAGTTCAAACCCCCTGCTCAAAACCCAGCTGGTGGGGACTGGTTCCACTAGTCCCACAAATCTTCACTCTCCAACTGTAATCCAGGGGGAGCATAAAGGGAAATAGAACAAAAAGACAAAAAAAAAAACAATCTAAGTGAGAGAAGTTTTTAAAATAGGTGTATAAATCTTGTGTTCTATCTTGGCTCATATGTGTTGCCTAACTTACAAGATGAAGTCAAAAACAAGCGGTTTTGACACACAATGGTCTCTGCTAGAAGGAGCATTCTCAACCATGTAGTGGGGTCTCCGCTGACTCAGCTCAGCGCAGGTGTTTATGTAAAAGAAATGATAACCATAGTGCGGACCAGTAATAATAAAAAAACTCGACTTATAGGGTAAAAATGAACACTTACAATAAAAACAAGTGGTTAAGGCATAATACAATGATTGTGATTGAGAGAGAAAAAAAACGTAGTAGCTCCAGCTCACACCGCCTCTTCTGGTGTGACTGCGTGTGGATCGACCACTACTCTGGGAAACCTTCACCTCTGGGCGGTGAGCGCCGGTCTTGGCCGGTCTAGTCCCCTCGTGGATCCCCTCTTGTGTGTGGCTGCTCGGCTCCCTTTCCTGGGTATAGGCCGTGGCTGCAAAGGACTTGACGTCCTGCTCTCTCGCGCGGGTCGATGGTACCCCCTCGCTTGCTCCGTACGCTACTTCCGATCAGTCTGGAAACGTCACTTCCGGTTTCGGCAGTGTGAGTGTAGCTCTACAAATCTCTCCTCTTCCTCTCGGGGCGGCGACCATCATGTAGAGTGGTACCACTAGAGTGGTAGCCGCCCGGAGAGGAGAGAGGAGAGATTTGGAGAGCTGACACTCACACTGCCGAAACCAGAAGTGACGTTCCGAGACTGAGCGGAAGTGACGTATCGGAGCAAGCGAGGCGGGACCATCGACCTGCGAGAGAGCTGGAGTCCAAGTCCTCTGCAGCACCGGCCTATACCCAGGAAAGGGAGCCGAGCAGCCCACACAAGAGGGGATCCACGAGGGGACTAGACCGGCAAGACGGCGATCACCGCCAGAGGTGAAAGGTCCCAGAGAGTGGTGATCCACACGCAGTCACACCGAAGGAGGCGGGTGAGCCTGGAGCTAACTACTTTTTTTCTCTCCTCAATCACAATCATTGTGATATATGCCTTAACCACTTCCAAAGACAAAAAAACCAATCTAGTGCAGACGTTTTTTTTTAAAATAGGTGTAAAAATTCTGGTGTCTCTATCTTGGCTCATATGTGCCTAATTACAAGATGTAACGACCAAAAACAAGCGGGTGACTTTTTGACACACAATGGTCTCTGCTAAGAGGATTTCTGCAACCATTGTAGTGGGGTTCCCGGCTCTCAGCTCAGAAGAGGTGGTTTATGTAAAAAGAAATGTAACCATAGTTCGGCAGACCAGTATAATAAAAACAACTCGACTTTACTAGGTAATAAACTACTTACTTATCATAATAAAAACCAAGTGGTTAAGGCAATATATAACACCATGATTGTGATTGAGGAGAGAAAAAACAGAGTGTTAGTAGCCAGGCTCTACCCGCTCATTTCGGTGTTGACTGGCGGTGTGGATCACCACTCTTGGGACTTGTCACCTCTGGCGGTGATCCCCCGTCTTGCCGTCTCGTGCCCTCGTGGATCCCCTCTTGTGTCGGAGGGCGGCTCCCTGTATCTGGGTACTAGGCGTGCTGCCGTAGAGGACTTGGGCCCTCCAGCTCTCTCGCAGGTCGATGGTACCCGCTCCGCTTTGCATCGATACGGTCACTTCCTTCCCGCTCAGTCTGCGGGGAACGTCATTCGGTTTCGGCAGGTGGGAGTGTCAGCTCGTCCAAATCATCCGCTTTCTCATCTCTCCGGGCGTGCTAACACTCTCAGTGTTACACACTTTCTATCATGATGGTGCACGGAAAGAGCGGGATAGAAGAGCTCCAGAGAGGAGAGAGAGGAGAGATTTGATAGAGCTGTACACTCACACTGCGACCAGTGAGTAGACTGACGGAATGCGTTCGAGCGAGGGGACTCCGGAAGGACGTCAACTTGAGCACGTATCCGAAGGGAGTCCGAGTAGGACACAAGATAGGAGGGACTACAGAGGGCAAGCACGAGATTAGAAGAGGATCACAGGACAGCAGTACCGAAATGGCGGCAGCACAGGGGGATCGGACTTAGCCAACAAAGCGGCGATCACGCACGGGTGACAAGGTCCCAGAGCGTGGTTCGATCCACACGCAGTCACACCGAGAAGTAGGCGGGTGAGCGTGGAGCTACACGTTTTTCTTCTCTCTCAATCACAATCATTGTATTATGGCCTTAACCAGCTTGTTTTTTATTGTAATGATTCATTTTTTACCTATAATAGTCGAGTTTTTTTATTATTACGGTCCTGCCACTATGGTTATCATTTCTTTTACATAAACACTGCGCGAGCTGAGAGCCGCGGAGACCCACTACATGGTTGAGAAACTCCTTCTAGCAGAGACCATGTGTGTCAAAACCGCTTGTTTTTGACTTACATCTTGTAAGTAGGCAACACATATAGCCAAGATAGAACACGCAATTTATACACCTATTTTAAAACAAACTGTTCTGCACTTAGATTGTTTTTTCTTTTTGTTCTATTTCCCTTTATGCTCCCGCCTGTGATTACAGTTGGAGAGGAAGATTGTGGTGGGACTAGTGGAACCAGTCCCCACTCAGCTGGTGTTTTTGAGCAGGCGGGGTTTGAACTTTTAATATTACCTTGTACGTACATAGAATCACGTCACTTAAATTTATTATAATTCACTGATATGATTACAAGTGCAACACCATAGAGCTAGGCGCCGTGTTCTTTCCCTTACTTAGACACGATCTTATTTCATTGGCCTGCATGTATTTTTCATTGGCCTTGCATGTATTTTCATTGCCAAACAAAACATATTTTATCTTGTCTCTTCTTGTCTCGCTGTATCCATTTTTATTATTTTTTTTCTGCAGACAACAACTCTAATACGGAAACAATTTTGAGACACTTGGTTTCCCATTTATTCTCCGTTACGTAGTAATCAAACATTTACTTGAACGTAGTAAAATACTCCTGATCAAGTAAATCAGCGCTAGCTATTGCGTACAACTCTTTTGGCATTGTTTATTTTCGATTTTTTCACAATACAATAACTACTATCAAAGAAACCTTGAATTACTCAGCGGGTCCAACCAGTCCTGAAACACCTTATAATAATGGAACAGATAACACCTTCTAAACAGATTCATCATAAATACAACTCACTAATGTAGGTTAATGACAAGACAAGCAAGTGTACAATCCGGACCCCTTCTGCTCAGACAACAACAATATTTATCCACACAACCGGAACAGGTCCTGAAAAAACAATCGCTTAAGAACTACACACACTCACCTTCATCACAAAACACCAAAACTTGTACTAACGGGACTCCTCAAACTAATCCCAATAAACGTAACAACTCTATACACACTTAAAATTGGATACAGTAAAACGACAAATAAACCTATTTGAAACTGCTAGGTAAACCCGTTCAAAACCAGATGAGACAGCCTTCAAAACACATCTCTCTACACATCACTCAAAACAAACTTTTTTTAAACTCAGGATTTCCAAAAAGGCTTTCTTTTATCATTGATTCATTACGAGTCGTCTTCAGATTTGAGTGGACCAGAGGGGTGTTTTTTTTCAGGTGCTCGCTCCGGTCTTTTTGGATTCCTATTCGTGCCTCCTGTCAGCACCGTGAATGGCCCTCTCCCAGCCAGCTGAAGTTTATTCTGCCGCAGGGGAATGAGTGCCCAGCACCTTCCTGCCCGATGTCATCTACTCTCTTCCCTGGCACTGCGATCGGTCACCAGTGCTTTCTGACATGATTTGGGGCGTACCGCAGGTTCTCCTTGGACTAATCACCCCACTAAATTTGCTCTTCTATCTTATCGCGAAAACTCTGAGGACGTTCTCCCACTCTACGGACGTTTCAGGTGGTGGTTTTAATTTCTGCAATCTATACCGCTATCGGATAGAAGTGAAGGGCAAACACCCGGACCAGAAGTCAGTTCCGTAGCGAGATAGCAAAGAGGGAGAAGCCAGTTGGATTGCTGCAGCAATTCCGTACGCAAAACGAAGTGAGGCCGGAATCGCATCCCAGTCATCTCCCCTGAGGACCCACAAAGGTTTTAACGATTTGTTTAAGGGCCCCATAAATCTCTCACACAGGCCATTTGGTGTTGATGGTGGTAAGGTGCTGGATTTGAGCTGTTCCACCTGTATTTTTTCACACAGACGCATTGCATTGATGGGCACATAAATTGGGGCTGCCCTCGGTCCTGTGAACTTTTTCTTACGGAATCCTCTCTAGAAAAAATCTAGCCAAGGCATGGCCACCTGTATGCTATATGGAGGTGATGGGGCTATGCCTTTCTGGTGGATATCTGTGGCATATCCCCACATAAGGATATAGTCTTTCGAGCAGGAGCTACTGGGATAGCTAGGGGACCCACCAGGTACTGCTATGCGTTCAAAGGGTGCCCCTATTGAGAGGGAAGGGGGTACTAGGGGACGCCCATATCCCACTCTTTCCCACCTTTTGAACATATGATGGCAGTTGCGACAGTAATTTAATTTATTTATAAATGTTTTTAGCATCAGGAAGTAATACACTGAGAGTGTACCTATCTCGCTTTTCAATTGTCCACCTGGTGCACAGACTTAGGTCAAACTATACATGGTTACAAATACAGTTACATAAATGAACAGGGTTATACATTATATACAAGGACATGTGCATGCACAGTTTTTAAAGAAATAGAAAATTATTTATGGGCCTTAGTATGAAACGTTACGCTACCAGATTTAAAAAGGTGTGGACAGCCTTAGATTTGAAAGAAACTTAAAACTCGGTCGGTGGGTGAGAGTCTCGGGTAGGTTGTTCCAGGTTTGGGGTGCACGGTAAGAACACTCACAGTTCATATGATTATAACCATAAGGGGGGACAGTAAAAGGGTAACAACATGACAGGGAAAACACAAGTAAGGTACAATATCTGCACATTCTGTACCCAGTGGTAGGCAGTACAAGGTATGAGCTAACCGGTGCATTTGAGTCTTGGTCACCCCTAAAGTGCCCTGCTAATGCTGAATGGTGTTTCAGGTGGGCGGCCGTAATATACGTCCCTGAAATTCACCAGGCTTTACTACCAAACTGCTAGTCAAGCTCGCCCAGTGGTTCCTGCTTTGCTATTAGGGAATGTTCTACCGGTACGCTTCCCTGTATCCCAAGTACACACGATCCTTGTCAGTGACTCAGAGGGGGATGTTCCATGCAGGCCCTCATTCCTTATAACAGCCACTTATTGTGCGGTGGCGACGGAGACAACCATACTTCGCCCGAAAACAAATACATTGCCACCGCCGCGTTGCACTGTATAGTGCGACCAACTGGCGACCCAAAGTGACGTCCGCCATCGCGACTAAAACTGGGAAGACGGCAAAATTTGATTTTTCAAGGGCTTGTCTGGTCACGTGGAGGGCCCCTTGAACAAATCAAATTGCCGGGTGAAGATCCCGCGCCGTGCCGCCCGTCTTGCCACCAGCGAACATAACTTTTGTTGCTGGCCCGACGGCGCGGACGGGTGACATCACCCGTTGTGTCGCCATCAGACGGCATTCTTATAGGCACGGCCTAAAGCTCACCCTTCCCTATATGTGGGGGTTCTGTCTGCTGGGCCTATGAAAGGTCCATAAACGAACTTCGTCCAGTTCCTCAGCAGTCTGGGTTGGCGGGCTTATCCTACTTTCCCAGATAAATCTGATCTGTGGTCAGGGGTTTGTGTTTAATAGGGGGTCCCACGTTGGTGCCCCCCCCCACTTAAGTACGATACCTGTCACCTCACCTACCCGGCACTCCCGGTGTTTTTGTCTGTACCGTGACCCCTTGTTGTGGTGGATCTTGCAAACTCTGGGCAAGACTGGGGTGGGTCACACAGGTTCACGCAGTACTGGGAAATAATTTTCCCCAAATTCATTTACCAGTAAACACAGTGGCAGGATATCATCAATTATCACACACCTCCCGCATACCTTTACTCGCAACCAATCCAGGTTAATACTTTTGCTTTCCGGCAAACATTTAAATTGGTGGCCCCCCGACCCACCCGCCACCCACAGATGAGAAATCCATCCGCGGAATGATTTCCGTAAGGGTCCAACCACCCCTGGACGCACTCACCCAGGGTAACCGGGCACCCGAGTCCATCAGTCATTGCGTGAGATCTCTGATCCCCATACGTCACTGGATGCAAGTGGGCATCACTGCTCTCCTGTTATCCCAGGACCAACAACATAGGCACCTGGGGCCATGTTTGAGGATGCGAATCCACCTCCTGAAGGCCCTAGTGGCAGGCTTCTTCCTGTCGGGTTTGCTTGCAAATGCTGATATATGCCCCGGATGCTTTGACAGGTATAAAAATCACTGGAGGTATATTCCCTGCCCTGGGTTTGGGCGAACCCCCCCCAGATGAAGCCACCCAGAGGCTTAAAAGGTGGGTCGTGGTGGGCTGGGGTTTCAGTGGATTAACCACCCCCCCCTTCCATCCCGGGACCACCCTTGCTTAAAACCTCTGGATTACGGTAGGCCATCATATGAATCGCAAGCGTGCCAGCATCGTGTGGCGGGAACTAGGATCGCGGTACATTAACCCAAATTCTCAACTTTTCCGGTGGGCCAGGTGGGCACAGGGGTTTTAAAAAAATGCTCATGTTACCCACCACAGATACACAGCGCAAGAAACCCCATCCTAAACTGTGAAACTTCCAGCCCTCCACAACCCACGCGTGCACAAAGATCGTAGACGCAACCCCACCAGCTCAGAAAAGCCGCAGGGGACCCTGTGTATGAAGGGCCTATAACTTTTTGTACACGGCGGGTTGCGATAGCGTTGGGACAGGTCGGGTATGGGGCTCTTTGCCGGGGACATGATACGAAATGGTGTGACAGAATGCAGCTTTGATGGAACTCGTAATCTTGTCCAGGGTGCCTCTGGCAGATCTGGATGACATTCCATGGAGGCCTTCATTACAGAGGTGGGCTCGCCTAATATATTTCCTCACCAGGGCATGAGGAACGGACAAAGGAAACATGATGCTGCTGCCATGCAGTTTTCAAAATCACCGCAGGAAAGCTGTCAGATCCCTGTATTTAGAAACCAGGCCTCGGAAATGCTCAATAAGTTTGGTTTTGGTAGGGTCTTTTGTTCTATTTCCCTTTATGCTCCCCCTGGATTACAGTTGGAGGCCAATGAAAATACACATGAAAGTTCAAATGAAAAAACACATGCAAGTCCCAGTAAAAAACATGCCACCCCAATGAAAAAAAGTTTGTTTGCAATAAATTACTATGGAAGGAAGCATGAACCTATGGGCAGCCGCACCGGTTTTCTTATTCGTAAGAATGCGAACGCAAGGGCTCATAGTGGAACCTTCTAACTTTCAGTAATCCCTGTGTGTCTGTGGCAGTATAAATCTTTGGATTTTATGAGGTTTTGTGGCTAAAGTCAAGCATGGCGTGACCGGCTGGCGGACGCTGCAGAAATCAGTTGTGAACGTATAAGCTTTTCCTTCCATTTCCCCACATGCAATAAGTGGTTATAAATCATTTCCTGATATAAACTCAAGTTTCGGTGCCGGCAAGTAAAATTGTTGCGCCCTTAATGGAGAGTTGCTGGATGGATTTGATACCCTAATGAATTTTTCCTGAATGATTACCTGTGTGAAAGATAAACCATGCTAAGTATCACGTATGCACAAATCACCATCCAAGAACTTGCAAGTACGTACAAAAACATGAATATTATTTGCTCACAATGAAATCAAAGGTCTGAAAGAAAGAGGATCAGAATCGCAGCAGCACAGAGCGTGCCCCCACCTTTTTCTCCAGCGCGAGGAATGTGCTAAGATACAAAAATTAACTCAAAAGCTCCAGAGCATCAGAGTAGTTTTAAATTCAGGTTATTTATGAGAATAAAGAAAGAGAAGGGAACTTTTATTAATATAGTTGCAGGGTGAAATTGTTTGGTAATAGGGGAGAAATGTTTTTCTTTTATTTGTTCGTTATTTTTGTGATGTTGTTTGGCTGTGTATGAGAGAAGTTTTTTGTATTGTGTGTAACCAGTAAAAACACATTTCAATTTTATTTCTATAGGATTAGGATATGTTTGACAATATTTTGTGTTTAAAAATGCGGGTAAAAGCTCACAAGCATTGTTTGAAGTATATATTGTATTGTATGTTTTTATGTATATAACGCCATTAATATGCACAGCGCTTCACAGGAGTGGTGCACATCGTAATCATATAGGTAGCAAATGGTAAAGGTAAGAGGTCATGGAATAAGTGATCCAGACATAAAAGTAACATTAAGGAAGAGAAGTCCCTGCTCTGAGGAGCTTACAATCTAATTGGTAGGTAGGGAGAGCATACAGAAACAGTATGATTTGATTAGAAGCCAGGAGAGGAATTTCAGGAGGGGAAACGCAGAATCAGAGTTTAAAGAGTAGAGTGATTCTGGCAGCAGCGTTTGGGATAGATAGTAGGGAAGACAGGTGAAAGTCAGGAAGGCGGGATAGCAGGGGATTACAGTTATCAAGATGGGAGAGAATGAGGGTCTGTATCAGAGTTTTTTTTTTTTTTCAATGTTTTTATTAGGCATTTAGGCAATACAACAGTCCTGACACATATCATGGCCTAACAATTTTCCAAAACATCTTTTTTTGGGGGGGGAAACATGCCAACGTCGGTAGGGCCATACCTAAGTTGTTAGAGAGAAACAGGGTAAGGTAGCCATTCGTAAGAGGAAGGCTAGTAGAGGTGGGGAGGGGCCACATCTAGTTTAATTTGCTGTTGGGGCTGCGGGGGTAAGCCTTTCAAAGATGGGTGCATTGAGGTGCAAAACAGCTGTACCAACCCGGTCTTCCAGCGATCGTCTGCTGGGTGTCCGCCCAGGCTTGTGCTGTCCGGGTTCTTGCGTGGGGGGGGGGGAGGAGGGGTCAGGGATCCGGGTGTCGCGGGCAGGGGTAGGCAAGCTGGCAGAACCCCCCGTGATCGAGGGGGGGGAGAGTGCTGGGGAAACCGGAACCGGGAACCAGGAACCAGGCGGGGGCGGAAAAGGGACATCCAGAGGGTAGCCGTTCGGAAGAGCCTGGTGGTCCTCGCGGGCAGCCGTAGTCCTGCTCTGGTGATGCCGTCGTCGCAGGCGGGAACCTGTCGCGCCTCCTGATGACGTCAGCCAGTGCTCGTCTGGGGCGGCGGGGAGCGTCTTGTTGGTATGAGTCCTCCCCCTTGCGCCATTTTGTGGAGGTAGCCGAGCAGCCGTGGGGCGAAGAAGATCCACGTTGGAAGGAATGGACTCACCCGTCGCCATCTTGAGGGATCCTGGGGGATCCTTGGAGTTAGAGGCGGCGTTCGTCTGGACGGGAGCCATGTTCCCCTGTGAAGCGCTGGAGTCAGCTGCTCGGGGCCCCACTGCCGCTGTGGTTTCAGTGAGGTGGCTGGGGTTTGATGCTGGACCTGTGCCTGGATGCGGCTCCGGCGATCTCTGGACCGAGGTGTGGCCACGTGGGAAGGTATGGGTGCTCCCGGCGCCATTTTGAGGGGTATGTATTTTCCCTATGGTATTGTTTTGTATGTTATTTTATTTTATGAGTCAGGGGTTCCTCGGGTGTGAGCCGTGGCTTGTACTGAGCAGTCCTTTATTTTTCTCGGGACTGCCTTTGACCCGCGATCCTCTCCGATGTTCTCACGGGGATGTCATCTTTTTCTCGTGGCTGGCCATCCGGTAGGTACTCTGACTGGAAGGGCTCAGCTGGGAGGCCCAGGACTTTGGCAAGGTGCTCCATGTCCTCGGGGTGTCGCAGTGTGAGGAATTTGCCCTTGTGGGAGACCACCAATTTGAAGGGGAACCCCCATTTATATGTTATCCCTTTCTCATGGAGGAGCAGTGTCAAGGGGCGGAGGGCTTTGCGGCGGTCCACAGTCCGCTTTGACAGGTCATTATAGACCTGCAGCTGCTCGCCTCGGAACGCGATCGTGTTCTTCCCTCTGCTTGCCGCGATCAGCCTTTCTTTGGTCGAATAACTGTGTAGGCGCACGATCGCGTCCCGCCGGCGGTTAGGGTCTTCAGCGCGTGGGCCCAGGGCTCTATGCGCCCTGTCCATCTCCAAGTCCTGCGGTTCAAGCTCAGGGCATAGGAGGAGGAAGAAATCCGACAGGTAGTCCCGCAGGTGCGAGGGTAGCACAGCCTCAGGGATGCCGCGGATGCGCAGGTTTTGGCGGTGATCCCTATTCTCCTGGTCTTCCAGGCCGTCTTTTAAGGCATTTATTTCGTGGCCCAGGTGTATGATTTCGTCGTCCGCCTCCGATTGATGGTGTAGGGCCTCGTCTAGCCTGGTTTCCAGCGTGGTAGCTCGCTCCTGCAGGCCGTGGATGTCCTGCCTGATTTCTGCCACCGCCTCTTTAATGTTGGCTTGTAGGGAACGCTGGAGCTTGGTGAGCAACCCCTCCAGATATTCCTTTGTGATGCCTCCGTCCACGGGTAGGGTGGTCTCTGCGGGGCTTGATGGATCCGGGGGGCCTTGTTTGCCTCGCTGGCCTGGGGTCTGGGCGCCATCTTGCTTCTTTCCTACCGCCTCAGCGGGCCGCTTCGCGGGTGTAAAGAAGCTGCCCACTCCCTGGATCGGGGGATTTTTCCCCTTAGTTGTCATCCTGGTAGGTTTGGGGACTTATTAGTGGGTTTTGAAAAGTTTTTGGTCGGGTTAAAACTCCTGAAAATTAAGGTTTAGTCGGAAGGGTCTCTGGAGCTCTTCCTTCACCCGACCGTCCTGTGTGACGTCATCGACACGCCCCCCTGTATCAGAGTTTTTAACAGTTGAGCAACAGAGGAACAGGTGTATCTTTGTAATATTGTGGAGGAAAAAAGCGACAGTTATAGAAATGTTTTGACTGAAAGAGGAGAATATGAGAGAGGAGTTGAGAGTGACCCGTAAGCAGCGTGCTTGGGTTACTGGATGGAAGATTCAAGAGTAATGTGGAAGGAGATAATAGGGTCAGGTTTGGGAGGAAGTATGAGGAACTCTGTTTTTGCCATGTTAAGTTTAAGGCAAAGGAGGGCCTTCCAGGATGAGATAACAGAAGGACATTCAGAAACTTAGGTTTGTACAGCAGGTGTAAGGTCAGGGGTTGAAAAGTAAATGTGGGTGTCGTCACAGAGATGTTATTAGGTCACTTAGAGAGAGTGTGCAGAGAAAAGAGAAGAGTGTGGTCCACAGAGGCAAATGCTTCAGAGAGGTGGAGTAATATGAGCAGAGTGTAATAACTTCTGTCTTGGTCATCAGTTATTTTAGTGAGAATTGTCTACGTGGAGGGAGCAGTGCAGAAGTCAGATTGTAGAGGGTAAGGAGAGAATGGGTGTTGAGAAAATGGAGCAAGCAAGAGAATACAAGACAAGTTCAGTAAGTAGAAAGACAGGTCAGGTCAAGCTTGCTATTTTTGAGTCATGGTATAACTGTTACATGTTTGAAGGAGAATGGAAATGTAGCAGAGTAGAGGGAGAAAGGAGATCAACAGTGATGGTGACACTCTCTTTTGAAACAGTGGAAAAAGAGTCAAGGAAAGCAGGAAGAGAGTAGGAAGCAAAGTAGGATAGGAGGAAACAGAGGGAATGTTCTGGTGTATGGATTCAACCTCTTTCTTAAAATAGTCAGCAAAAGTCCTGAGGTGAGATGAAGGAAGAGTTAGTGTGGGTTAGACTTGTGAGTGTTGATTAATGGAGAGAAATAGGTTTGTGTAGCTTGAGAAAGGACAGAATTGAAACAGAATAGCATAAATTTGTAGTGAAGGACGTCAGTGAAAGTATGAGAGTTCAAACAGAAGGCATTAAAAAAGATATGAGTGGAGGGAGATAGCATGAGCGTGTGGGAGCTATTTGTGTGTTAAGAAGTTATATAAACCTCAGCTATATAAAAGCCCGTTGGTTAATTTTTGAGAGGCCATAAAAAATGTAGTTCTTAGGGCTCTGGATAAAACTCCATGTATTTAAACTTTAAGCAAAAGTTCCAATCCAATAATTATTATTTTTCAGGAAGAAGCCGTGGTGTGCCGTTATCTTATCTGTTCAGGGTCAATTGGCGAAACGCCCAGAAACAAAATGGCTTTTTGCCCGGGAACAAGTCTTATAAAATTATTTTTTTTCTTTAGTCAGATGAATATGCAGAGTGCCTTAAAAATATAAAGCTGACCATGTGCTCAGCACTGTGCAAAGAGATTATATAAAGCAAGACATTAGTGTGAAGTCTTATACAAAATCATTCGTCTATTAACTGAATGTGATGTATGTTATAACTATTAACCATTTATTTTTTCCAAAGGTGTCCGTAAGCAGTGGTTATTGTCAAAAATTGCTGTGTAATCTAGAATGGGTTTGCCAGGAAGGGGTGAATTTGGGAGTCACCTCTCATTTGTGGGTGTGTCTTGTGCATAGGGTTAAATACAGGGGATACATAGTTGCAAAAGCAGTTACATAAGTGAATAAGGTATGCATTATATACAAGGCATTTCAATTTTTTTAGCAGAATAGTTACAGTGAAGTGTTTGGGGTAAAAACCAGATAGGGATTGGCTAGGGAAATTTGTATGGGTAAAATAATTGCTTAATTGGGAGGGAATATTTTTCCATGACTGTGGATAGCATTGGGAGAGGAGAGATTGGCCTGTAGTTTGAGACAGTGTTTTTTGTCCCCACTTTTGAAGATTGGGACAAACTCTGGCAGTTTCCCAGGTTTTAGGGATATGGCCTGCAGACTGGATAGAATTAATTATGGAAGCAAGTGGTTTGGCAAGGGATGAGGCCCCAAAGTTTCAGGAACTTAGATTGTATCAAAGTCAGGTTCACATTGGCTACTTAGTTTTAATTTGAGGAACGAATTAGGAACATTAATAGGGAATACCTCTGTCTATATGCGGATGATAAGACAGGAGTAAACACATTGATACAAGAATTTATTCCTAGGTATAAATTATCTCCCTATGAGACACATATGGGATGACTGTGACTATCAGCAGTCCAAAGGAACGAATTAAGGACCATGTTATTGGTAATAAAACAATAAGTTGTATGCAACTAATACATTTTTTGAGTCTCTCTAGGCAAAGTTGAAAGTGCACCTACTCAAGATGGGGTTAATAGTCACATATGTCCTGCGCAAGCATGCTCTTCATCCCAGGTGAAAAGGCCTAAAGTAACCACCAATACAGCAATTAAAGTGGCAGAGTTCTTTTCCTGGACCCAAAGCTCGGTCCAGCTCCACCAAACGTTCCAGCGCCACCAAAGACCAAAGTCACCTAAAGCACAGCCACAGCAAGTTAACGTCTTGCCGAGTCAAAACTCTAACCGTTAACCAACGAGGAAAATAAGACACCAGGCTAAGGCCCGGTTTTATCAGAACATTTCATTTTTTCAGAGACTCAATATTTTTATTCTTTAGAGTGTGTTAAGTTAGAAATTTAAGGTGTATGTACAATTGAGCCTTGATGGGAGGATTGGGTTCCTGGAAGCGTGGCTTGTGAATGCTCTTGTATGTGTTTTGGCAGTACTCATCACTCTCTATGTATGTGTCATATGCAGCAAAACTTTGATCCAGAAGTGTGTTGCACCTCCACCGAAAGGAGGGGGTCACCCAGGGGCGTGTGTCAGCCACAAGGAAAGGATCATAAGTCAGCCATGTTGACCATCGCAGACATTGTCTGTTCTGATATTCTGAGTGAATGATGTATATAATGCGTGCAGGGGTGAGGATCATGCATTTCGCTTCCACAGATACCAAACCCCCTCAATTCTCAGTAATAGAATGTTGTGATGAGTCTGAAAGTATATGATGATAGAGATAGATGCAATTTCCTTTATCTAGCAACTGCATATCCAAAGAAAGGTTGCTTTCATAAAATAAGGTTTTTAGTATTATGTGTATAATTTCTGTATTTTCCCATTTTTTTAAGGGAACCTCTTTAAAGGGTGTATCACACACTAGGAACAAGAATCAATTTATGGGTTAAGTGTCTCCACCAACCAATGAAACCTGTGTAAAAATTTATGTTTAGTCAGATAACAATTTACAGGAAGGTTGTGGGTTTAATTTTGCAGTTTTTAATTTAATCATTAAACCAAGAATAGGTTCAGATTAGGCTTATGGCCTTACAAAACAGAATTGCTTTAGACTATGTTTTAGCTTCAAAAGGAGGGGTATGTGCTTTGATTAAAGACAATGTTGTGTTTTTATTCCAGATCAGTGTAGCAATGTGCAGCATGAACTAGATGAAATACAAGAGATTCAAAAGAGGTTTACAAAGGGAAGTGACAGAATATCACCCTTGGGGTTAGGTGAATGGCTTAGATCACTTGGAGCAAAAACTTATGAATGCTTTGGTGTGTTTGGGGGTGTTACTTGTTGTCATGTATGTGGGTGTCACGTGTTGCAAAGGTATGATCCACAAGTGTGCGACCCCCTCCCCCAATCTGATGCCACTCTTTGCAGATGCCAGAAAACAGCAGTCCCTTGAAGAAAGAAGATGCCGACCACAGTTATTCAACTCCAAAAGACATGTTGGGGCCGCAGCGCCTTACGAGACAATGACAGTGAAGGGCACGCGCCCTTGTTCTCTGAGTTATCCCTGGACTATCATCATAAACTTAATTCTCAAAAGCTATGTTTTAAGAATAAAAAAAAGGAGGGAGTGACGAAGTGAGAATATGACGTAAGGGGGGGGGACTGACATAACAGCACTGGGATCTAAGCAACCATTTTAAGTCAGCATCAATCTTAGGTGCCTGATATTGTCTATTGTCTGTATGAAAGTTGGTATGGAAGTTAGTATAATGACACTTTTTTTCTTCTTTTCGGCTCCTGAAGGTTTTGATATTAAGCTGTTCAGCTAACTACAAAAAGACCTTGAAGAGGGGAGAAAAAGCGCAAATGTTATGAAAATAAGAGACAGATAGGCACTGTCTTGCATTCCGAGGGAGGTGCCCATGAAGTTCCGTATGTAGAGAAAAGGTCAACGGCTTGTATAAGGAATATTAGCCGAGTCATTCCATTTATGCATCCCATAATAATGCTTTAACTCAATGTGTTCATATTCATATTTTGTTTACTTAGTGACGACACGCAACCTCGTATAGGGGGCGTGGGTTTAGTATTTTGTGTATAAATAAGGCCTGTATGCCACCATGTCGTTGGGAGAGTTTTATTTTGAAACTCTCCTCTGCGTGTGCACCGTACACTGCAATAAACTTATTTGCCATTCTGCAAGATATATCCTCAAACTTGTGTTTTTTATTCACAACTTTCACAATCTAAACTAAAAAACCTCTCAGATAATCATAAACAAACTAACAACCCAGCCATCCTCACAAAACTGAAGGATGTAAAAATCGAATTAAACCTATTATTATTAACATCCCAAGCGGATATTTCATTGAATTGGTCAAAGAGGAAGTTTTTCGATAAAGCGAACAAGTCAGATACTATGCTTGCAAACAAATTACGATATAAAACCCCTAATTATAATATTCAAGCTATCAGAAGGAAATCGGGTGTTGTATCCGGAAATCCTAAAATCATAGTAGATGAATTCAAATTATATTACGAGAATTTATATAACGGAGATAAAATAGCGCATAATCGTCATACCGACAGAGCTCGTGGGAATTTTCTAGCAAGCTCTAAACTGACAAAGCTGACGGAAGAGGAGAGAGAGTGTTTAGGCAGAGAGTTTACTCTAGAAGAGGTCTCCCTAGTAATCGATAATTTAAAAGCCTCAAAGGCTCCGGGGCCAGACGGCTTCTCAGGCCTATATTACAAAAAATATAATAAATTATTAGCTCCCTACCTGCTCAAAATGTTTAATGCGGTATTAACAGGAAATCCCTTTCCCGAGCAAATGCTCCAAGCGTCGATATCAATAATCCATAAACCAGGAAAAGACCCATTAGACTGCAAGAGTTATAGGCCCATCTCACTCATTAACACAGATATCAAAATCTACGCCAAATTAATTGCCAATAGATTAAGTCAGATCCTACCTAGGCTGATACACCCAGATCAAGTCGGATTTGTTAAAGATAGACAAGCGGCCGATAACATCCGACGAATCATTGATCTGCTAGAAATAGCCAATTCCAACAAAGTAAAAGTTATGGTGTTAAGTCTAGATGCCGAAAAGGCTTTTGATAGGATCGACTGGGCATACTTAAAAGATACGCTTGGAGCATTTGGATTCGATAATAACTTAGTCATGGCCATAATGGCGCTTTATGCAGGCCCATCAGCTAGAGTCATTCACCAAGGCTTCCCTTCAGACCTCTTCAAGATCAGGAGTGGAACAAGACAGGGATGCCCCCTCTCACCCCTGCTCTTTGCCATGTGTATGGAACCATTGGCGGCCCAAATTCGGGATAACCCAGACATCTCAGGGATTGAAATAGAGTCCCAAACCCATAAAATAGCTCTCTATGCGGATGATGTCCTTCTGGTATTGTCCAAGCCCCTTACCTCTCTTCCCAATCTTTTCAGCTTGTTGGATAAATTTAACAAAATCTCAGGGTTCAAAATAAATCAATCAAAATCAGAGGCCTTGAATGTCACGATTCCGAAGACAGAGGAAAAACTCATATCACTTAACTTTAACTTCCGGTGGCAAAGCAAGGCGATCAAATATCTAGGGGTTTTTATCACCCCGTACTTTAAAGAAATCTATAAAGCAAACTACCCCAAACTAATTCGGGCCCTGAGAGAAGATATAAGGCACTGGTCAAAATTCAACATTTCATGGATTGGCAAAATATACAGCATAAAAATGAATTTACTCCCACGCATATTGTACCTGTTTCCAACACTCCCAGTGCCCATCAATTTGACGGAAATAAAAGAGTTACAAGCCACTTTATCCAAATTTATATGGGGGGGGCAAAAAGGCGAGAATTAATAAACAAACACTATTGAAACAACCGACAGAAGGTGGCTTGGCAGTACCTTGCTTGGTATCATATTACAGAGCGGCCCAATTATGTCAAATCTCTCAATGGCAGACGAACCCTGATTTGAAGAGATGGGTGGCATTAGAGAGCTCGGCTTGTTCCCCATTGGAACTAAGCCATCTAATATGGACCCCAAAAATAGCGAGATTAAAAGCTATACACCAGCCGCTATCCTCAATGACCAATTCATTAGCAATATGGGATACAGTCAAATTTAGATGTGGCCTTACAACCAAAAACACGCTGATGACACCCCTCGGGGGGAACCGGCACTTTGCTCCAGGTATGGATAGTACAAATTTCTTAATGTGGAAGCACAGTAATATCTCACGACTGAAAGATCTGGAGGGAAACGACAAAATTATAACATTCAAACAAATTAGGTCAGACAAAAAGCTCCCCCATTCTGAATTTTTTAGATATCTCCAGATCAGAGCCTTTTATAATAAAACTAATCCACACCCCCCGTTGACGACATTTGAAAAGCTCTGACTTAGAGACATCTACTAAGGAACTCACATCGCAGTTGTATAGAGAAGTAGTCGGTTCTGCCGCCAAGGTCTCACATAAACTAGGATACATGATAAAATGGGAAGCAGATCTCGGCGAGACTCTAGACGAAAAAGTTTGGACCCAAATAGCAACAGCAGCGGCCAAGAGCTCGATATGTACAACATTAAAGGAGAACGCATATAAGGTCCTGATGAGGTGGTATCTGACCCCACTCAAATTATCGAAATTTACCAAAGGTTACTCCCCATTGTGCCCTCGGCAATGTGGAGATAACGCAGATCTGTTACACATGCTGTGGTCCTGCCCTCGGCTAGCACCGTTATGGGACACAATCAAAGTTTGGCTAGAGAGGATCTTGGGCCTCAAAATACCATTCGACCCAGAGCTCTTCCTATTAGGTAGAGCTCACAAGGGAATAGCAAAAACGGATCTCAAGCTTATTGCTCATTTTGCAACAGCTGTGAGGTGCGAGATCGCAGCATTATGGAAACAAAGCGAAATTCCATCAATTCCCAAGATTCGGAACAGAATTTGGTACGTCTTCCAGATGGAAAAATTAACGAGTTTAGTTAATGACACTGGCGAAAATTTCCTAAAAGTCTGGACGCCGTGGTTGGCTCAGACAGACATCCCAGGGGTGGTAAAAACCTCAATATTGCTTTGATAGTTAGAAAACGTGTTCTCCTATGATGCAGTAAACGTAGCCCTGGGTAATACTTAATATAATCGGCATACACACTGATAGCTGTACAGAAGACGCACCCCATAGACCCGATGAGAGCATGGTGACAGCGAAGAATTGGAGCGGTTCCGTGGCCTTCCAACCATCCACCACCCCTCCACCCCTCTTTTCTTCCCTACCGTCCCCTATTCCTGATTCTTTATTATTTCTATTACACATCGTTAAATTCTTGACGACGAATGTTTAGCAGTTGAGATACATGTGAGATATGGATAATGCTTGATGCAGTACTGTTCCTGCAATGTATTACAGCTGTTACCTATAAGAAAACTCAATAAAAACGATAAGTTATAAAAATAAAAAAAATCCAGGACACTTCACACATTATCCAGGTACTTCTCATAGCACCCTGGCTGTTAATGTTGGTGAGTGTTGAATTGTCAGACAGGGCTCAATGGCTTGTCTTAAAACTGGTCTGAGAAAATGAGCGATTTCCTTGAAAATGTCTCTTGGTTCCAGGATATTGACAGATTATTTTCCGGCACGGATCATAGCTCCTGGGCATGGAAATCTTGCAGGATCTGGCATCAGAGATCAAACATCCCATCCCCATACCTGGGAATAAAATTGTCTGGTCTGTGAGCCTCAGCTTCCTAATTCAATCTTGCTTTACGAAACCCGTAAAATGATTTTTGCCTTCTTTGTATTAGAATAAATGCGTCTCTATACAACAGTAGAGAGTGTGCAGCGCGCAGCGATCAAGGCAAAGAGCAGGGCTGGCAAAAATCTATCTTTATTAGGAAGTCATAAAAACGAGGGATGCAACCCTTCTACGCGTTTCGTGCCTAGCACTTTATCAAGAAGTGCTTTTACACGGAATGCAGTGCATTTAAATACAGCTGACTGCCAAATCTCGCGCTAAACTGTGACGTCACAACTCATTGTTGGCCTATAAGAATCGCATCCTCAGCGTGTGCGCCCCACGGCCAAGTGCGGGAGAGTAACCCGCCGTGTGTCAGTCACCACATCGTCTCAGGGAACACGCCCACTGGGGAGTCCACCGGAGTACGAGTGATTAACCCTGGCAGCGGCTATGGAAAATCCCCCGTCCCGCCGGTACGCGCACACGCGCGGGGGAGCAATATCAAACACAGATATGAAATCATTTAAACGGGCCGATACATAGATTGTGTCTATATATAAACACAATAATGGCTCCATTAGAAACACAATCACACACAAGAACCCGAGATAACAAACGAATCACGGACACTGTGCTAGGACGGTCACCTACTAGAACCCACTTAATGAGTGTTGTGTGGAAGAATATGTATTAAGGCATACAGTAATAGATAAAAAGCATGCCAAAAACAGCAAGCTCTATTGGGCAGTCAGTGACAACATATTCAAATCGATACATTAAACAATTTATTAGCTAAAATTTACAACACCAATAATTAAAAAAAACAAGTATATTGCTATACTCGTATAAAAACAAATATGCACCCTCATGATGACATGAGGTCATGTAAACATTTAGAACGTTGAATACTTAATTCATTCTGTGAGTATGTTGGAAAACATTAACAAATATTGCTCTATATGATATTACTTCACCATAGTAGATGCCACTAGACTCTAATTTGTTTGTACCCCATCCTAGAGCAATTCACCTTTAGACAACAAAATATAGCATTGAATGAATAATTAATATATCGAACCATAAAAATTGTTGTTGGTAGAAATGCCAGAATATATATATATATAAATATATATATACACAATTCGAGATAGTTACTAAATGCAACGAGGTCCTACCCAAAGAGAATCTGTTCATGGTAAATAAAAACATCTACTATATATCATATAATAACATGATTGTGTTTCACACCTATAATGATTATCAATAAAATTTGAAGTTTACCAATGTCAAAACCAAGGTCTCTATCTTTTGGGGGTGATACCGGAAAAGGTGAGACAATGATCATTTCAGAAAGTGATTGATATTCCACTCAAGACTTTGATCTGCAGAGAGTCCTTCTGGATTTTTACTCTCAAAACAAGATTTCCAGAAGGGATTAATGTTGAGTGGAATATCAATCACTTTCTGAAATGATCATTGTCTCACCTTTTCCGGTATCACCCCCAAAAGATAGAGACCTTGGTTTTGACATTGGTAAACTTCAAATTTTATTGATAATCATTATAGGTGTGAAACACAATCATGTTATTATATGATATATAGTAGATGTTTTTATTTACCGTGAACAGATTCTCTTTGGGTAGGACCTCGTTGCATTTAGTAACTATCTCGAAATGTGTATATATATATATTTATATATATATATATATATTCTGGCATTTCTACCAACAACAATTTTTATGGTTCGATATATTAATTATTCATTCAATGCTATATTTTGTTGTCTAAAGGTGAATTGCTCTAGGATGGGGTACAAACAAATTAGAGTCTAGTGGCATCTACTATGGTGAAGTAATATCATATAGAGCAATATTTGTTATAATGTTTTCCAACAGGTACTCCACAGAATGAATTAAGTATTTCAACGTTCTAAATTGTTTACATGACCTCAATGTCATCATGAGGGTGCATATTTGTTTTTATACGAGTATAGCAATATACTTGTTTTTTTTAATTATTTGGTGTTGTAAATTTTAGCTAATAAATTGTTTAATGTATCGATTTGAATATGTTGTCACTGACTGCCCAATAGAGCTTGCTGTTTTTGGCATGCGTTTTATCTATTACTGTATGCCTTAATACATATTTCTTTCCACAAACACTCATTATGGTTCTAGTAGGTGACCGTCCTAGCACAGTGTCCGTGATTCGTTTGTTATCTCGGGTTCTTGTGTGTGATTGTGTTTCTAATGGAGCCATTATTGTGTTTATATATAGACACAATCTATGTATCGGCCCGTTTAAATGATTTCATATCTGTGTTTGAAATTGCTCCCCCGCGCATGCGCGTACCGGCGGGACGGGGGATTTTCCATATCCGCTGCCAGGGTTAATCACTCGTACTCCGGTGGACTCCCCAGTGGGCGTGTTCCCCGAGACGATGTGGTGACTGACACACGGCGGGTTACTCTCCTGCACTAGGCCGTGGGGCGCACGCGCTGAGGATGCGATTCTTATTGGCCAACAATGAGTTGTGACGTCACAGTTTAGCGCGAGATTTGGCAGTCAGCTGTATTTAAATGCACTGCATTCCATGTAAAAGCACTTCTTGATAAAGTGCTAGGCACGAAACGCGTAAAAGGGTTGCATCCCTCGTTTTTATGACTTCCTAATAAAGATAGATTTTTGCCAGACCTGCTCTTTGCCTTGATCGCTGTGCGCTGCTCACTCTCTACTGTTGGACTTCATACCCTATACAGCAGCATGCGTTGGAAGGGAGACTCTGGAGGCTGTGAATACTGTGAGTACCTGACCTAGGGCTAGCCCAATGAGGTAGGGGAGGGTGTCTCTGGACAACCTACCCCAACCTTCAGGGTAACCTTAGTGCCCCCCTCCTTTTTAGGCCGAGTACATACACAAACTGAATGCATTAAAACCCAGTGTGTGCTCCCTTCCTTTCTACATATACACAGCACTTTGAGCACCATTGCTTTACCAAAACTGCGTCTCTATACAAGTTAACAATAAAAAAAATACACATGCCTTACATTTAAGATCTGCTATCGTGTGTTGGTTAGAGGGTATGGCAAGCATGGCATCTTGTCTTTTACCCTCGCAGACAAGGAATGGCCTGCACATGGGGAATAAAAATGGCGGGGACAGGGCAACAACAGTAATGCATGGCAAATCAGGTATTAACCCTTTCCTCCCCGTCACACCTCCCCCACTCAAGACGCAGGGACTGCCCTGACCACCCCGTCCGGTGGCTGGGCTAACCTGCCAGCTCTTGAAGTTAGTAAGTCCTGAGGGCTGTCCTGGCGGGAAAGGCCATCAGCATTACCATGCTCACTTCCCTTCTTGTGCTGGATGGTGAAGTTCCACTCCTGTAAGGCAAGACTCCAGCGCAAAAGTTTAGCATTTTCCCCCGACACCCTCTGTAACCAACTGAAAGGATTGTGGTCAGTTATTACTGTGAAATGTCTGCCATACAAATAAGGCTGTAACTTCTTTAGAGCCCACACTATGGCCAGACACTCCTTCTCAATGGTGGCATATGCCACCTCTCTGGGCAGCAGTTTGCAGCTTAGATATACTACCGGGTGCTCACCGCCCTCCTTCCCCACTTGGCTGAGTACAGCACCAATGCCAAAGTCTGAGGCATCAGTCTGCACCAGGAACTTTTTTGCATAGTCTGGAGCAGCAAGTATAGGAGCGCTGGCTAGTGCAGTCTTTAATGCATGAAACGAGACCTCACAGGCAGGAGACCAGACTACCAGCACAGACGGTCGCTTCTGGGTCAAGTCAGTCAGGGGTTTGGCAATGGCGCTATACTGAGGGACAAACTTCCTGTAGTAGCCTGCGGTGCCTAGGAAAGCCATGACTTGCTTCTTGGTTTTGGGAAAGGGCCACTGCACTATAGCTTCCACCTTAGCTGGTTCTGGCTTAAGATGTCCGCCACCCACTCTGTGCCCTAGGTACAATACCTCTGCCATCACTACTAAGCACTTGGTGGGTTTCAACGTGAGTCCCGCTTCCCTAATCCTGGCTAGCACCGCAGCTACATGCACAAAGTGTGAGTCCCACAAATTACTAAAGACAGCAATGTCATCCAGGTATTCCCTTGCAAACCCTTGCATACCCTCCAGCAAGCGATTGACCAGGCGTTGAAAGGTAGCCGGTGCATTTTTCATCCCGAATGGCATCACTAGAAATTCATAGAGGCCACTTGGGGTAATAAATGCAGACTTCTCTCTAGCCTCCTGGGTCAAAGGGATCTGCCAGTACCCTTTACTGAGATCCAGTCGTCAGATACCTTGCCCCCGCGAGTTGATCTAACAACTCATCCATGCGGGGCATGGGGTAGGCATCTGACACCGTGCCCGCATTGAGCTGCAAGTAGTCCACACAGCACCGGGTGGTTCCATCCTTCTTAGGCACCAGGACTACCGGACAAGCCCAAAGGCTCTGGCACGGTACAATTACCCCTAGGGCCAGCATCTCTTCTACCGCCCTCTCTATACTGCCCTTCACCTCTGCTGACACTCTATAAGCGTGCTTATGCAGAGGTCTCTGATCCCGTCAGCACTGGGTGTTCTGCAATGTGTGTCTTCCCTGGCTTGTCTGAAAACAGAGCCCTATACTTCTCTAGCATAGCTCTGGCTTCTGCTCTCTGCCTGACACTCAGCTGAGCCCCTATCTCCACCTGCTCTATGGTACCTCCCTGCCTAGCCTCCCCCAGGAGATCAGGCAGAGCATTGCTCGCCGGATCCCCCATCGGTGGGCTGCAAATGGCCAGCACCGACGCCACACTCGGTGCTATGTACTCCTTCAGCATGTTGATGTGATAAGTCTTATTTCTCCCTGTCTCAGCATCTACCTGTACAACATAGTTGCACTCATTCATCTTTCGCAGTACCGGATACGGTCCCGACCAGGCAGCCATTAATTTGTTCTCCCGAATGGGCTTGAGAACAAGTACCTGCTGTCCTGGGATGAACTCTCTGCTATGGGCATTCTGATCATACCAAGTCTTCTGCTTGGTCTGAGCAGCCCTAAGGTTGTCCTGTGCCAACCCCATGAGCATCTCTAACCGGTCTCTGAGATCTATCACATACTGAAGCACAGACGCATCAGTAGTGGTAATCTCCCCTTCCCATCCCTCACGGAATAGGTACAGAGGTCCCTGTACCCTGCGACCATATAGCAGCTCAAAGGGAGAGAAGCCTGTGGATTCTTGCAACACCTCTCGGTACGCAAACAGCAAATGCTGCAGGTGAATCTCCCAGTCTTTTCCCTTTGCCTCTATAAATGTTCGCAGCATCTGCTTCAGGGTACCATTGAACCTCTCACATAGTCCGTTGGTTTGGGGGTGGTAAGGGGTCGTGCGCTGGTGCTTCACCCCGCACGCCTCCCAGAGACACTGGAGCAATTTACTCATGAACTGCGACCCCTGATCGGTTAGGATCTCACTAGGGAAACCTACCCTAGAAAAAATGGCTAACAGAGCTTTAGCTACTGCCCTAGCATCAATACTGGCAAGCGCTACCGCCTCAGGGTACCGGGTGGCAAAATCCACCACCGTGAGAATGTAGCGCTTTCCTGACCAGCTGGGAACCATGAGGGGTCCCACGAGGTCTACAGCTACCCGCTGAAAGGGTTCCCCTATTACCGGTAACGGGTTCAGGGGTGCCTTCACACGGTCACCCGCCTTACCTACTCGCTGGCAGGCATCACAGGATCGGCAGAACTCTGCCTCCTCGCTGGATGCCCCCGGCCAGTAGTAACGCTGCAACAGCCGGGCTCGCGTCCTAGCGTCCCCCTGATGCCCCGCTAGTGGAATGGAGTGGGCTACCCGCAACAACTGCTGCCTATATTTCCGGGGTACAACTAGCTGTCTCTTCCCCCGTCCATACCTCATCTAACCCGGTGGTCCCTTGCTCTCTGTATAGGAGCCCGCGGTGCCACAAGAAGTAATCAGACCCCTTGCTTGGCTTAGACTCGGACGCCCGCAGTCTCATGCCCTCCAAGCTGGGATCAGATCGCACCGCATCCCTAAACTGGGCACCTAACTCTGGCAACCCCCCGGTCACATCTGAGTCAGGTGGACAGGGAACAGGTACAGGGAACAGTAAGTCAGTGTCAGAAAGTGACTGAGTCTGGCTTACCTGTCTGGTCTCTGCAGAGGCTACTGGAACTGTAGGTCCCAAATGCAGGGGGACAGGGGCTGGTTCTGCTGCAATCCTTGCTGACTGGCTCCTGGTGATCGCTGCAACAGGTGCCAGCTCAGTGGTAAAAACACAGGTAACGTGTCCTAGGTCGTTACCCAGCAAGACCTCAGCATTTAACCCAGGCAAAACCCCCACCTCCCTCATGCCACGTCCGGCACCCCAGTCCAAAAAGACCCGGGCAACCTGGAGTGACCGCGGTCCTCCATCTGGCATGGTCACTTGCATCCCGGTGCCCGGGAGCAAATCCTCTGGCCGCACCATATCAGGGCAAACCAGAGTCACGGTGGCACCGGAGTCTAGCATGCCGTCCGCCTGCCGGTCTCCGATGGTCACCTTCCGCAGATGCTTCTGCCGGACATAGTTTGGCTGCATCCCGACTGGAGCAACCTGATGTCCCCCACTGTCAGCTGCTGGTCCTGAGGTGGCAAGGGCAGTCTCTCCGCTGGGCATCCCTCTGTGGGCTGGTTCCACGGCTGTACTTGGCTCCTCTGTGTGTGCCAGTCGCACACGGGCGACCGGCCTCGCAGCTGGAGAGCGTTGCCCCTGATGGGGTCCTTGGACCAGTCCCGGTCCGGACAGTCTTGCCTGAGATGCCCGACCTTGTTGTAAGTGTAACACCGCCTCTCATGCTTGAACTCTGCAGCCTTGGGTGCGCTGTTTGCTGCCGCAGGCTGGTGTGTCCACGGAGGGGTAGTCTTCGCGCCCTGGGCTGCACGGCCCGCTCCTTTGGGTGCTACAGGGTCCTTCATTGCAACTCGGCTGGCCACATACTCATCTGCCATTCTCGCTGCATCCTCATAGGTCTGAGTTTTATGGTCATAGACCCATCCCCTCACATCTGTGGGAAGCTGCTGCAGCAGCTGCTCTTGAAAGAATAAGTCCAGCAGGGTATGGAATGTTGTAACCCCATTCCACTCCACCCACTGAGTCCCGTGCAAAGCCATCCTACTGGCATAGGTGCTGTATGACTCTTCGGGGAGTACTACCCCCGTCCGGAACTTGCCCCAGTAAGATTCTGGGGTCAGGGCATACTGGATTAGCAGCTTGCTTTTCACATGACCGTAGTCATCGGCATCCACGCATGGAATATCCATCCCAGTCCGTTTGGCTTTGACAGATAACAGTGGTCACAGTCCGACCACCCAGTCCCTTCTTGGAATTCGGAACCGGGAACACTGCGTCTCGAAGTCATTCAGGAACGCATCGAGGTCATCTGTGCCATCCACGAACTTGCTGAAGCTGTGATGATCCGCCCGGGAAAGTCCTTGTTCCCCGTTTGCAAGGTAGGAGTTGTGGGTTCTTCCAAGCACTGCTGTCAGGAGCTGTACCCGCTCCGCAGTGCTAACACCCGTTCCCCATGTAGCCAGAAGTGCAGTGAGCCCAGGGACGGCACGCTCGGCAGCCGCAGCTGCTACCTCGTCTGCAACCCCTGGTGCCAAGCCACCCATGACCGGGGGGTCACTAGCACTCTCCTTATGTCCTTGCAGCGTCGGAGTTGGAGGGACCTCCTGCACTCCGGGCTGAATAGCGTCAGCCAACACAGCAGCTACGGGGACATGCCCCTCTGTTAGGACCCTGCGGTCCTCATGATGCTCCAAATCCTCCTCCATTTGTGCCTTCGATCGCCCATGTCGGTAAGCCATACCCCAATCCCCTCGTGGGAACAAAAAAAACCACGAATAGCCAAATGACCCACAATTCATAAGACCGGTCAAAAGGACTGTCCGGTGGGGAGGGCGCATGGGTCAGGTTGACGCCCATGCCACTTAGCATACCTTGGCTACACCCATTTCTTGGGGCCACTGTGTCTGGGCTCTGTCTTAAAGATGTCACTAGCCTGACATCTGCTGTGCATCAGTATGCCAGTACTGTATACATTATGGGCCTCTGGGTCTTGTCATAATTGACACTCTTTTAGACAGGGGGACTCTAAATCTGTGGGAGCCTTTTGAGGCTCCATCATAAAAATAATTACAGCCCTTTCAGGCTTGGTCATAAAAATACCGAAGCTCATTCACCCATATCACAGCTGGGGGTCCAAGTAATTCCTGCTTGGACTTACAAAAAAATACATCCTGCCTTACATTTAAGATCTGCTATCATGTGTTGGTTAGAGGGTATGGCAAGCAAGGCATCTTGTCTTTTACCCTCGCAGACAGGGAATGGCCTGCACATGGGGAATAAAAATGGCGGGGACAGGGCAACAACAGTAATGCATGGCAAATCAGGTATTAACACTTTCCTCCCCGTCACAGCAGTATGATATCATGTAGGATCATACGAAAATGAACAGCAATAAGAGACGGGTTACATTGCATTTAGATTTTGAAGACACACTAGCGCCTAATATAATTTCTGACCGTTATTGCAACCAATGCTAAAACGCCATAGTCCCGGCTCCGTCACATTCGCGTATCAGCCACGAGCAGCCGTAAAAGTGAAGGAGCAGCTGATTCCTGGTGTTTCCTCCACCTGGGTATGGCCTCTTCATTCACTTTTACAAACCTAACTGTAAGTGGTCATATACTTTTTATATACTTGTAATACATACCTTTATACTGATCTCTGGTGCGCTCTGTGTATCTTTATTATTTCAATGAAAAACCACAAATGTACCAAAAACGACATTTAAAAAACCACATACCAATTTTTTAAAGGTATAATTTGCTAAAAAAAAGTGTTTTAAAAGTCTGCAATTGGTACTAGTGTTGGTGTTAGTTCCTTACAGGGGTTTACAGCAGTATTTACACTGAAAGAGAACAAAGAATGAGTGAGGCAATCAGACTGGCAGCAGCTGGTACAGAAGAATGTGTGCATTCATTAATACTTACAGAACGTTGATATACCTTAACTTAATGTAAGGCCCATTTAATAAAATCTTGTTTGTGTGGAGATACAGAGGTGTAGCTCTTCCTAACTTTACAGCATTTGGCAGCAGTCCAGATTGCTACTCATTGATAGGCATGTCTATTGACCCTAAATGCTTGGTGAAAATTGGACACGTACGGTAATCCTCTTATCCACTTGCCAATTTATGTTGGATACCAAAATCTGTATGCCCAGAGAAACGTGTGATATTCCGTTAATTTATTTCTCCCTCTTTTAAATGGGACAAATTGGACAAGAAGACAGTCTTCTCCTTTTTTTTTTGTAACTTCAATTTTAATTCGTTTATAACAGTATACAGTACAATACATTACAAGATACATTATGTCGTGGTGATCCTCATTGTATCCGGAAGTATAACGATATTAATAGTAGTGTAACATAACTTCGACCTGTAGTCAAACTGGTGAGCCTAGAGGGGCATCGAGACACGGCTCGCAATCCGGAGTCAATATTACAGTGTCAACCCCCCATTCTAACCGGGGGGGATCAGACGCACAGGCTCTGTTACCGACTCACTAACAGCCCAACCGACTAACCGACAGACACACGAATCATCCAAACGACGTATACACCGACAGGTAGACAACTACATGGGTAGACAAACAAATGTGAAGACCGACAAACAAACAACCATACGGACGGACAAACCGGTGGACAAACATTGAACCAAGAGGAAGAGAGAGGGGGGGAAAAGAGGGGGTTGGAGGTAGGGGGGTAGGGAGGGGTGCTAGTGATCGTGAGTGTGTCTCAGAGTTGTTACGCGGCCCTTCTAGGTATGTTGCCTGGCTGAATTGTGGGCATCCGATGCAGAGCATGGGTGTAGCACACCTCTCCCAAGGAGAACGGACCTGATAACTATCATAGCCAGATTGATGCCCTTCCTATCCCCGGGATGTCTGTCTGTGCCAACCAAGGCGTCCAGACTTTTAGATAATTGTCGCCAGTGTCGTTAACCAGACTCGTTAACTTTTCCATCTGGCAGCTAAACCAAATGTGATTCCGAATATTTGGGATGGTTGGTATGTCCGAGCTTTTCCATAGTGCTGCGATCTCACACCGCGTTGCAAGTGCAAAGTGAGCAATAAGTTTATTGTGAGCTTTAGAGAGACCCGCTAGTGGTCTGTTTAGGAGAAACAGCCATGGATCCAGGGGAATAGTGAGATCAAACAGTCTCTGTATCCAAAGTCTAATTGTCTCCCAGAATGGGGAGATCTTCGGGCAAGACCACAGCATATGTAGCAGGTCTGCTAATCCTCCACACTGGCGTGGGCACAGCGGGGAGGATCCCGGCACGAACCTTGATAATTTCAGTGGGTTAAGGTACCATCGCATCAGGACCTTATATGCGTTCTCCTTGAGGGTGGTACATATGGAACTCTTTGCTGTGGCTAGAAAAATAGCACTCCAGTCCTCGTCTTCCAGACATTCTCCGATGTCTGTTTCCCATCGAGATCTAAATGAGGGTATCTCATGGGCTTGTTCGCTAGTACTGATCACTTCGCTGTATAGCTGCGAGGTAAGTCCCTTTGTGTCGGTCTCTGCCAGACAGAGATTTTCGAAAGATGTCAATGGTGGGTACGGGGCAAATTTGTTATAGAATGCCCTGATCTGGAGGTATCTAAAGAATTCTGAGTGGGGGATCTTTTTCTAATCTGACGTGATCAAACGTCTTAATTTTTCTGTCATGGCCTTCCAGATCTTTAATCCGATTATTACCTTTCTTTCTCTAAATTGATATATTACCGACCGAAAGGCCCGGCACGAACTCGGAATTATTCCACAGCGGTGACATCATAGAGCGTGTCATTGTGAGGGAATGCTTAATTTTTGTGGCCTCCCAGATTGACAATGAGTTGGTCATTGAGGATAGCGGCATATTAGCGCCTTTTTGCGCCGTTTTGAGATTAGATTACGTACTTCTACAGGCTCACAGGCTGCGCTCTCTAATTCGACCCATCTCTTAGATTTCGGGTCAGACTGCCATTGCACAATTTGGCTCTATTGTGCCGCTTTGTAATATAACAGGAAGGGTACCGCTAGGCCCCCAGCCAGGACCGACCTTTTCATATTGATTTTGCTGACTCTTAGTTTTTTACCTCCCCATATAAACTTGGAGATGTCGGATTGAAGTGAGTGCAGGTCCTTCAATCTGAGTGGCACTGAGAGAGTTTGGAAGAGATATAAGATACGGGGGAGTAAGTTCATTTTGACACTATGGATTCTTCCTATCCAGGAGATCCTTTTAGATTTCCACTTTTGTAGGTCTGATTTTAGGGTCCAGATTAGGTTGGGATAATTTGCGTCGTATATATCTTTGACGTTTCTGGTGATGTGGACACCCAGATATTTTATAGACTTGTATTGCCAGTGAAATTTAAAGTTTAATTTTAATAATTTTTCTATCTGTCTGGGGAGATTGACATTGAGAGCCTCAGACTTGGACTGATTGATTTTGAAGCCGGAAATTTTAGAAAACCGGTCCAGCAGGTCAAATAGGTTCGGTAGTGAAGTGAGGGGTTTTGTGATCATCAAGAGGATGTCATCTGCGTACAGGGCCGCTTTATGGATTTGAGAGTATGCGTTTAACCCTGAGATGTCAGGGTTTCCTCTGATTTGCGCCGCCAAGGGTTCGATACAGAGGGCGAATAGGAGGGGTGATAGTGGGCAGCCCTGTCTCGTACCACTCCTAATTTGGAAGGGCCGAGAGGGGTAGCCTTGGTGTACAACCCTGGCGGTGGGGTTAGAGAACAGCGATAAAATTGCATCACTCACCCGATCTCCAAAGCCAAATGCCGCAAGCGTCTCCTACAGGTAGGGCCAGTCTATCCTATCGAAAGCCTTTTCGGCGTCCAGACTTAACAACATACTTTGAGCGGTGTCAATAGTGGCCAAATCTATCAGATCTAGAAATCGACGGGTATTATCTGCGGCTTGTCGGCCCTTGATAAATCCGACCTGATCTGGATGTATAAGTCTGGGTAGGATAAGACATAGTCTATTGGCCAGTAACTTAGCATACAGCTTGATATCCGTATTGATTAGTGATATGGGCCTATAACTTTTGCAGTCTAGTGGGTCTTTCCCTGGTTTAGGAATGATTGATATAGACGCCTGTAACATCTCCTTGGGGATGGGGGCTCCCGCTAAAATAGCGTTGAAGACTTGGAGCAACCTAGGGGCAAGCAACTTGATAAATTTCTTGTAGTATAACCCTGAGAAGCCGTCCGGCCCCGGTGCATTTGAAGGTTTGAATTCCTTAATGGCCTGTGTCAACTCCTCATATGTGAAGTCGGCATTTAGGGAGGCTCTGTTTGATTCCGTCAATCTCACCAGATTGGAGCTAGCCAGGAAATCTCTTATCTTACTGCTCGTGTTAGGATTATGTGCCACTTTCTCACCATTATAGAGTGTCTCATAGAAGGAGCCGAATTCATATACTATCTTCTGGGGGTTGGAAGTAGGGGTACCAGATTTTAAGCGTAAAGCTTGGATGTTGTATTTAGTTTGCCTGTCTTTCAGCATGCGGGCCAGCATCGTATCCGGCCTGTTTGCTTTATCGTAAAATTTCCTCTTTGACCAACTCAATGAGCTATCAGCCCTGGAGGTCAGTATCATGTTTAATTCAATTTTAGTGTCTTTTACCTCTTGTAGGGTTTGCGGATCTAGGTTCTTTTTATGCTTGGTGGAGAGAGCCTGTAATTTAGTTTGGAGCGTGACAATTTTTGCCTCTCTCTCTTTTTTTCGTCTAGCTGTGATATTTATGAGGGTACCTCGGAGAGTCGCTTTATGCGCCTCCCAGAGGACCAGATGTGAGGAGACAGAGCGGGCATTTACCTTGAAAAATTGGTCTATCTCACTACCCACAGTATCACAGATCTCTGGAATTTTTAGAATGGATTTATTTAGCTTCCAGTTCGTTCCTGGTCTAACCGTATGAATATTATTGCACCGGAGCTCTATGGGTGCGTGGTCAGACCATGAAATATCATGGATCTCCGCTTGGGTGACCTTGGGGACCAGGTGACAGGACACTGCGAAGTAATCAATCCTACTGTATGAGCCATGTGGGTGCAAGAAGAATGTGTAGTTCCTATCTGCTGGATGTAGCTCTCTCCATATGTCTATTAGTTGGTTACTTTTGAGGCCTCTGCGTAGGGATATACCTGCTCCTTTATTGTGTAGGGTAACTCCACCTGATCTATCCATGTGAGGTTGTAGGACCATATTAAAGTCTCCTGCTAGGACAACACTTCCTTGCGCAACCGAGTTTAGGGTTCTAAAGAATTTTTCGAAGAAGATTGCACTCCTTTCACAAGGGGCATATATACATGCGATTGTGATCTTTTGTCCCCTAATAGTACCTACTGTTATAATATACCTGCCCTCGTCATCCCGTTTGGTTAGCAGGCCTTCGAATGGGATACTATTACGGAATAGGATGACAATTCCCCGTTTTTTTACTTCGGCAGAGAAAACCTGGGAAAATTCCTTATCAAGGTATTTGGGGGTATTGGTTTTACTGAAATGTGTCTCTTGTAGGAGCAACACGTCAGCATGTTTTCTTTTATAGTCGGTGAAGGCTAGTTTGAGTTTAGCGGGGTTGTTAAAGCCCTGCACATTGTGGGATATAAAAGTCAACGCCATTTATTACTGTGTACTACGCGCATCGCTATGTTGCTTGACTTACCCGTGGGATCCATCTGTAGGACCTGATACTCACTCACTTCAGGGCGCATCCTTTTAAGTTGGTAGTTGAGGGGAGGGTAACGAGGGAGTGGAAGGCGACGGGGAGGGCAGGGGGGAGGTGAGGGGGACAGAGGAGAGCACATGAGGGTCACAACAAAGGGGATTGGGTTCACAACAAATAATGACGAATATACTAGTGTACAGAAAACAAATAGGAACACGAAGACAAGAGCCCACTCCGGGAGCCCCCGGAAGTGGCCCTTGCACCCAAGGGATGGGTCACTTGGCCCAGACTGACGACGGGATCTCCCCTGCCTGCTGGGTCTTGGCCTCCCTGGGACTTGTTTGCGACCCCTGTTCTGTAGGGATCGTAGCGGAGGACACATACACGCCGATCAGGGAACTATCCCGCCGGCGCATCTCCTTTAAACAGACAACAGTTAAATAACAGTATAACTTATAACTTTAGCAATAAAAAACATTCAATCACATAACATCTACCTAATGAACTTCTCCCTTAGCTCCCCCTCTCCCTGCTCCCCCTGTTTTTGCCCTCTATGTGGATGTAGGTTGTAAGGAGCCCCGTGCCCCCCCAGAGGGTTCCTATTGTGCGGTCTGCGTAGCTCCAATCATGACCATTCTTAGAGGTGAGGAGCTCAGAAGAACGGCTACCTAGTCTTCCTTATCCTCTCATGTGTGGATGTCTACCCTCTATATGGCAGGGTGTTGGACTCCTCCCCGTTAGGTGCCTCTGTCCTTTAATGTGTGGGTGGTTAACGTTTAATGTGTGGGTGGTCAACGTTCATTGCGACCACCCAGCGGCATCCAAGATGGCGGAGGATACACTGGCGCACGTGACGCTGATGTTAACTGGCTACATGTAGACCCGTCTCTCTATGGTGGTCCATGTTCCCATGTGGGGTCAAGCAGGAGGCAGCTACCGACTCCCCAACCACAGGATGTCCCAGGCATGCATATACACCCCCTCCCCCGCCCATCAACCTGCTCCTTCAACTCTCCTCCTGCTCCCCAATCCCGCCCCCCCCTGTCGTCACTATCCCGACCCCCGTCTTCACAATCCCGCCCCCCTGTCTTCCTTATCCCTGGACGAGTCCCAGCTCCGGGTGCGCCGCCCGGCGTGTCCAACTGCTGAGTCTCGCCGGCTCGGCGATGTATTTTGGCCCTAGGGGGGGATTTGGGTGCCGGCATGACCCCGCTGCTGCCATCATGGGCTCCGGCCACGTCATCCCCCAGCGCCGTCGCGGCTGGGTCTCTCTGCGCATGCATCTTGTTCCAAGTCTCGCGATAGCCAGTGACGTCACCGGATCAGCCCGCGAAGAACAGGGCTGTTCCCGCGCGCCTCTGGGAAGGAGCAGGAGAAGATGGCTGCCCCGCAAAAAAAGTGAGTAGACCTGCGGGGGCTGGTAATCCTCTTGGTCCTCATAGGGGGGTCGATAGGGGGCACCGGACAAGCACCTCTTGGCTAGGGCTTTCCATAGGGTCTTGCTGGGGAGTTTGGGGGAGGATGTAGTAGTTTATTGATGTAGTAGTCTATGTGGAGCACGGCGACTCCTCTTCAACTCTAGCTACGGGTCGTGAGCTCCCAGCTGTGCGCCATGAGGTTGAGGGGGCGCCATCTTTGGCAGCTACCAGGTGAGGGGGACTTTGCGGGGAGCCAAGGACCTTACGAAGGAATCCCTCTCCATCCTCTGCATGTTTCAGTGTGTGTGCAACACCGTTTTTCAGAACTAGAACTGCACATGGGAACAACCACATGTAGTGCACCTCTTTGTCCCGGAGAGCTCTAGTTATGGGGGCCATTGCCCTCTTTTTTGCCAGGGTAGCGGGGGACAGATCTTGGTAGACTTGGAATTTGATGTGCTCAAACTCCGAGTGTTTTCATCTCCCTGGCGACTTGGCATGTTTGTTCTTTTGTCCGGTAGCAGTGGAACCGCATAACGATGTCTCTGGGGGCGTCCCCCTGCTGGGGTCTTCCTCTGAGTGCCCTATGGCACCAGTCTAGCATTAAGTCCCTTTCTGTGAGATCTGGGAACAGATGCTCCAGCCACTTAGTGGCAAAGTCCTCAGGGTCTGTGACCGATTCCGGCACCCGCGCAGGCGGACATTGCAGCGACGGTCGCGGTTCTCCCTGTCCTCCAGGGATCTGATTTGATCTTTAAGGGTGGACACTTGTGTTTGTGTCTGGGATATGGCGCTGGTGGTCTCTTCTGCCCTAGACTCCATGGTATCGGTACGCTCCCCCAGGGCATCCACATCTTTCCTTAGTGCCCAGAGCTCTGCCTTGAAGAACTTTTTCATGGAGGAGCAAAACTCCTTCATGTCCTTTCGGCGCATCACTGCCATGTCATCCTGCTCCTCTGCAGGGGTGTCCATATCGGGGTCCGCTGCTGGCAGTTGCACAGGGGAATCGGGAGTCCCGGCCTTAGCTGTATCTTTACTTTTAAAATATGTAGATACTGGCTCCGTTTTTCTGCGCACCGCTTTGGTAGAAGCCATCCCTGTAGGTTGATGTATGTTGCGCTTATCTTTATTAAGGAAACGATAGCGTTTTGACTGTTATTTTTCACTATAATGCACCGGGGGGAATGGAGCTCTCACTCTAAGCTGCCATTCACCATCGGGGGGCGTGGTCTCCTCACGACTTCTCCTTTTTAACACTTATATTCATAGATATTTTGTGGGGGCACAGGGGTTTCCAAAAAGAGCTTGCTGGGGTTTTATGTTTTGTTAACCTATTCTCAGCTGTTGGAGGTTAGTGGCTCCTCCTTCCCAGGTTTTAAGCGCACCCCTCCCCACTTCCCAAGTTAGTAGGTCCTTGTATTCTACTGGATATAGATCCAATGTGGTCTTTCTCCCTCCTAATAGAGGTAAATGAGAATTTTAATCCTAAAAGAGGTATATTAGTATTTTATCTGGTAGTGTTAGGACTTGCGAACAGGGTCTGCCTTGTCATGGCAAGTTTATAATGCTTTGTCCAAAGGGTTAAACTAAATTACAATTTTACTGTGTATTTTTGTCATGTTGGATGTAGCATTGGGCATCTCTGTAATCTCCTGAACAAGCAAGTGGTTTCTCACTTGTATGAATCCTGTGGTGTTTTGGAGGAGGTAACTCTCACGAGACAAGCTTTATGTGAATCATCTGGTGTCTGAGGAGTAATTCCTTAATACGATATTGTTCCCCACACTCTGTACATGTGAAAGGTTTCTCCCCTGTGTGAATCCTCTTGTGTTCACGGAGACTCCTCTTCGATGTAAAGCAGCAACCACACTCTGCACATGTGAAAGGTTTAACCCCTGTATGTATTATCTGGTGTTGGCGGAGGCTACTCTTAACACTGAATTGTTTCTCACACTCTGTACATGGGAAAGGTTTCTCCCCTGTGTGGATCCTGTGGTGTATGGAGAGTTCGCTCTTCAGTGAACAGCTTTTCCCACACTCTGTACATAGGAATGGTTTTGGTCTTCCTGTGTGAATCTTCTGGTGTAAGAGGAGGTTGACATTACTAATGAATTGCTTCTCACACTCTGTACATTGGAAAGGTTTCTCCCCTGTGTGGATTTTTTTGTGTTGGAAGAGGGCGCTCCTCCATGAAAAGTTTTTCCCACACACTGTACATGGGAATGGTTTTACCCCTTTGTGACTACTCTCATGGTCGAGGAGGTTGATCTTCCGTGAATAACCTTTCCCACACACTGTGCATGTGAATGGTGTTACCCCTGTGTGAATCCCCTCATGTTCATTGAGGGCAACCTTCCGAGAGAAACATTTCCCACACTCTCTACATTTGAAAGGTTTCTTCCCAGTATGAATAATCTGGTGTTTGAGGAGATATTCCTTACTGCTGAATTGTTTCCCACACTCTTTACATTTGAAATGTTTCTTCCCAGTATGAATATTCTCGTGTCTTAGGAGGTTCATCTTACTACGGAGTTGTTTCCCACACTCTGTACATATAAAGGAATTCTCTGCTGGCACTGGTTCCTTGCATGTGTCCAACGTGTGGCAGGAATCATTGGATTTTGGCACTTCAGGGCTGCGAGGAATCAGATGGTTTCTGGACATATCAAAGCTCTCGCTGTGCTCCTCCTTCAGGAAGTTCTCTAACAGGAGTAAACAAAAAATATAGAACTGAAATTATTTATCTGTAAATCAAAATGTCTGAAAGCAAATTCCTAATAAAATACTGTGCAAAATGTACTCACTGCTTAATTAACAAAATGCTCACTTTTTAACCCATATAGTTATACGGTTGTTGCCCCTTAATATCCAGTGTCCACAATGACTTTGATGGAGGCCACCAAAGACCTGAAAGTTGTTTCTAGAAGCTCAGTGAATTATGTTTTAAAATGATCATTTGTATTTATTACTGTATTGATTGCCTAAGGCAGGGGTCTGCAACCTTTCAAGGAAGAATGGATTTATACATTAGGCACACTGTCTCCCCACGGAATGAACACTGAATTGGATCTTAAACATATTTTGTAAGATTCATAGATTGAGATATTTGATTTTGTCTCTAGTCCTTGGAGGTTTGGATGGTCCCCTCATTTAATATATGATCATGTTGAAATAATTTCAGACATAAGTTTAATATTTTTCCTACTTTTTCCTGATATTTAACATATTTAGATTTACAGGAGATATATTCCATATTTTGACATAATAAGGGATATCCATAACCCAATTGGTTTTAGATGACTATGGGAATACAACGTGTGGATAATTCATCATCCGTGTAGAATATTTCATCTCAAGTGGGAAAAACATTTATATAGAAACGGACTATACCTGGTTCATAACAGGTTGTTGGCTATTAATGTTCTTGACTGTCATATTTCCTAAAATCTATGCAAATTAATTTGTTACATCTTTGAGATATTTCCTTAGATAAGTTTACAGCCCCTATTGCTCTGTTCCAATAGGATTTTGAGATCTATAATATACTTACGTGGGATATTTTATAATGTTCCCTTTTGGGATAACAATCTATATAGCAATAGATCTGATCCGGTTGTAAACAGATTGCTGGATACAAATGTTTTTAAAATGTTACACTTTTTGAAGCCTATATGTATCAATTTGTTACATTTACAAGGTATTTCTTGAAAGAAATTTACAGCCATGTGTTCATTCTGGCTGATGTTTCAATATTCTGCACCATTGTATATGAAATTCATATCTGATCATTCAATTCGGATAAGGATTTATGATTGAAGATACAGGCTTTGGATATGAACATAGGGCAACTGCATGTTTTCTCTGTTCTACAGATTTAATATCAATATTCTACTTTTGTATTTTAGTGATTATTTTACTGTAAGAATGTGATCTGTTCAGTTTAATGCCTTATCCTTACCCCGTGTCGCTTGATGGTGACGGCACATACCTCCATGTATTTATGTAGTCATTTATATTTTTCGCCTTTTTTAAAATGTTTTTGGGGTTAATGGTTTATTTATACATTTACTGATATTTTTAAATTTAGTCACGTTATTTATTTTATTCTATATATAATTATAAAATATTAATAATGGTTCCAGCACTCGCTGACTTCTAAGACAAATCTCAAAACGGGAAAAATGCCAAATGAAAAAATATTTAATGCAAGCCAAGCACATGGTAAACATATACATGGAGAGATGCAACACAGGCATGAAAATATAGCACAAACAAACCTAAAATCATAGATGGCATAGGAACATGACACAGGGAAAAAGGGATAAGTAAGGGGGGCAACTTTTCGGGGAGAAAACCCTTTCCTCAGGCCCATTCCCTCGTGCCCCAAAGGAACATAAGGTACTTCCCTTAACCCTGTACCCCCCAAAAATAATGAGCAGAGCCCCTAGAACAAAGAACAACTGTTGTCCATATGAGCAATAAATGTTCCGAAGACCTTCCTTTGCGCTGAAGCGCCTACGCTGAAGTCTTCCTGATGTCGACCCGAGCCTGTGACCATGACCATCCTCCTGTGCCGCCTACCTTGACCCCAGCCTGTGACCTTGACCATCGCGCCTGTGCCGCCTGCCTTGACCCCAGCACGGATAACGTTTACCCTGCCTTCTCCAACCCCGACCCGGCTACCCACGACGACGGAATCCGCAATCGGCTTTGCGGTCTCAGGTCGGTGCTTTCATATCCTCACCTCAGCCCTGCGGTCCGGTCCTGGTTTGTGGCGAGCACGTCTGTTACACGACACAAGCTTCTGAATCCCACCAAAACAAAATGCCCGTAAAGACAAGGGTACAGTGAGAGCTGGGGACACCGATCAACTGCAAAACGAGATTGCAAAGTTTGAACCGCCTGAGCAAGTTGTGCTCGCCTGTAAGCGTGACTGTAATACCTTTGCAGTACTAGTCTACTTTCCACAAGACACGGAATGGGAGGACCAAGTTTCAATGGAGTAAAACGGTAAGAATTCAGTGGTACTGCAGTTCCCACAGGGTCCAAAGTGGATTCCTTGCCATGAGGGCAACTGCTGTACAAAGAGAGTCTCGAATGGGATGGAAGTGTGCCCGTGAAAGAAGGGCCCAAGCCTAGAAGTCTGCCGACTGTGATAGAGAGGTGCCATGGGGTACACTTGGGGTTAATGAGAAAATCCACCCAAGTTGAAGTAATGGAGGTCATTGTAGAGGGAGAGGGGGTTGGCCCAGTATTAAAGGGGTTGCACCCCATGTGGCCACCCCGACCTCACCAGGGAGGCAAGGGGTTAACTGGACTGCGGTCTAGGAATGTGGCTTACACCTTGTCATGTCAGGAAAATGTATGTTCCCCTGTTCCCATGTTTCATTATAATCCTGTATTTTAATGTTTTAAAGTGCATTTCTGTATCTCCGGTTTTGGAGGTCACAGAGTGTTGAAATTTGGCCAATATGTGGAGTCACTGTAGGCATTAAAAACTGGCAAATTTCGACCCACTGAGCCCCCCAGAACGGAACGTATTAATATGTGAAAATATTAAGGTGTATGTGGTATTTTGAATCTGCTCTGAAAATGCAGACTCCATCTGCTATGCTAATAGGTCAGGAAGGGCAGCCGGATGATTTAACATAAAGCCCTGTGATTAAAAGTTAACTGCCCTGATTGTTTACACTAGGAACCAAGTACTAATCAACAGACTCTGCCACTCTAAGTGTTACCTGAGGGCGGGGAAGCGTCAAACTGGAGTAGTTTGTAAGTGGTATATCTACACCTACAAACAATGAAGCTCCTGCCAGATACTTCATTTGGTAGACTGGTCGTCGCCCCTGATTTAATTATTGGGCTACAGAAATAAGATCCTCAGAGTCCCAGTACACATGGGCTAACTAGCTGGGGGGCATGGTTTAAACTGTGTCTCCCCGTTAGGGATTGGATACAGATAATTGTTCACCAAGTCTGTATTCAATGTTAAGAATAGGGTTACACAGGTATATAAACTGTGTCAACCCTACAGTTTTTGTAGGAGTTGTTCTTCTGATTCCACCTGGAATGTCACCGGATTGCTGGAGAATTGCTAGCTGATACTTCTCCATTCCCCAACCCTAAGTAAGTGTTACCTTCTTGTCTGTTAATTGTACTATATTGCTGTGTTCACCTTTAGTAAGGAATAAATATATTTTATTATATCTAAGCCTCGTTCAGTTCAACCCAGATATTTGATGTTCATTATATCTTGTCATAAGTTACCGTGACAAGCTCTATAATTAACTGGTGGCAGCGGCGGGATTGAACTGAACCTATATTACAGTGTTCTGCGGGACTCTGTCATATAGTGGGAACTCGAGAGTAATTGCGAGTTCCTGGGACTAAAGATATTGAACACACAGTAGTGCAACAGTTAACACAAGTTGTAACACCACCTCCCTGCTGCGACCGTGAACCATGAGCGAGGCTGAAGGCTCATCCAACATGAGGACCCGAGCTCAGCTGAAGGACAAGTGCCTTGAATATGGACTGCCCTATTAGAACCAGGAGGTCGCAGACATGGTTGACGCAATCAGTGACTATGAAGCCCGGCTTGCAGAGCCTCAGGATACGGCTCAGCTTGCCCTTATACAGCCAACCGGAGATCAGGGAAGGAACCCAGTGCCGGGGCGGCGGAATCTCGGGGAGGGAACGAGTGCACCTCCCGGGAGCAATGCAACAGGAGGGGTACTGGTTGCTGCGGCTACCAGTCCGTTCATGTAGAGGGAGAAAGGGGGTGGCCCGGTATTAAAGGGGTTGCACCCCATATGGCCATCCCCTGACCTCACCAGAGACAAGGGGTTAACTGTACTGCAGTCCAGGGATGAGGTGTGCACCTTTTTGTACCTTGAAAATGTATGTTCCCCTGTTCCCATGTTTCATTATAAGCATGTATTTTAATGTTTTAAAGTGCATTTCTGTATCTCCAGTTCTGGAGGTCGCAGAGAGTTCATATTTGGCCAATATGTGGAGTCACTGTAGGCATTAAAAACTGGCAAAGGTCGACCCACTGAGCCCACCAGAATGGAACTTATTAATATGTGTAGATATTAAAGTCTATATGTATTTTATTTTGGATCTGTTCTGAAAATGCAGACGCCATTTGCTAGGCTAATAAGTCATGAAGGGCAGACGGCTGAGTAGCCTAAGCACGGTGATCAAAAAGTAACTGCCTTGATTGTTACCCAATGTCTAGGGATTAAGTATTAGTCAATCAACAAACTCTGCCAGTCTAATTGTTACCTGAGGGCATGGGTTAGTCTGTTAGTCTGTGTCTCCACATTAGAGAGTGAATACAGTTAATTGTTCACCAATAGGCTGTGTTCAATGTTAAGAATAGGGTTGCACAGGTATATAAACTGTGTCAACCCTACAGTTTTTAGTTGTGCTGGATTGCTGGAGTTGTGCTTCTGATACCATCTTGAATGTCACTGGATTGCTGGAGTTGTGCTTCTGATTCCATCTTGAATGTCACTGGACTGCGGGAGAATTGTTATTGGATACTTCTCCATTCCCCAACCCTAAGTAAGTGTTATCTTCTTGCCTGTTAATTGTACTATATTGCTGTGTTCACCTTATTTAAGGATTAAATTATATTTTATTATATCTTAAGCCTCGTTCAGTTCAACCCAGATATTTGGTGTTCATTATATCTTGTCATAAGCTACCGTGAAAGTTCACCCCTGAAATGTTGGCACTGATTACTGCGTGGGGTGACAGAGGGACACCGGAGGAGCGGCTGCAGTTTATCACTATGGCAGTGAACGGACCCGCTTATTGCCCCCGTCCAACCCAACCAAGATGAACTCAAACTGGATCAGCACAGTCTCACCAAGTTCGTGGAAGGTACTGATCAGATCGACAGTTTTCTAAAGAACTTTGAGACACAGTGTCGGCGGTACAAAGTGCTTCCCCAGCATAGGGTTGCACGTTTGGACCCCTCACTGTCCGGCTTGGCTAAGCAGACGATGATGGCGCTTCCAGATGAGTATGCTGATGACTATGACCACCTGAAAGAACTGTTATTGTTTCAGTACGGTTTTACCCCTGAAGTCTACCGGGGTAAATTCCGGCAGGAAGAGAGGCAGCCCCAGGAGTCCTATGTTACCTACATGACCCGCATGGCTTTGTACGGGAAACGCTGGGTGGAGGGCTATGAGGCACGGACTTACCAACGCCTGCTGGACCTCATCTTTCAGGAGCAGCTCATGCAGCAGTGCCCGCCGGTGGTGAGGGCTTGGGTGTACGACAAGAAGCCCAAGACTTACCAGGAGGCGGCGAGGCTTGCAGACGACTATGTGGCCAGCCGAGCCCTGATGACCGCCAAAGCAGTAGCCAAGGCGGCGGTGGCGGCGGCCCCGGCCAGAAAGTCTGCCAATACCCCCCAATGGACTCAGAGGCCGCCTGCGGGCAGCAGTCCACTGAAGGCGGGGGAGCTCCGGCATTAGCGCCGGTGCTACAACTGCAACCGCCCTGGTCACATCAGACCAGATCGCCCGGAACCCCTGCGTTCCAGCGGACCCCATCAGGGGCAACGCACCCCAGCTGCGAAGCCGGTAGCCCGCGTGCGGGTGGCTTCCACCAAAGACTCCGGACCGGTCATGGAACCAACTCCCAGCGAGATGTCCCATGCCACACCTGTCCCGGTTTCATCGGTGCCTACAGCCAGGAGCGGAGGAAATCTCAGCGCGGACCTGCAGCAGACGGTCGGCCGGAGCAGACATCTCACCCCAGTCACAGTCGGTGACCGGCAAACAGTTGGCTTGCTGGATTCAGGAGCTGCAGTGACCCTGGTCCGACCTGATATGGTCCGGCCAGAGGAATTGATCCCAGGCCCTGGGATACAGATCACTGTGGCCGACAGAGAGCCACGTATCCTGGAAGTGGCCAGAATCTTTTTGGATTGGGGGGAGGGCCAGGGTGTGCGGGAGGTGGGGGTTTTACCCGGTTTGGATGCCAATGTTCTTCTTGGCAACGATCTGGGACCGATGACCTGCACCTATGACCGAGTGTCCAAGCCCGCTGCAGTGGCGGCGGTTACCCGGAGCCAGACAGCGGCAATGGCGGCGGCGCCAGTCCCCCAGCCTTTGGGACCAACGTTAGTGGAGGGCGCAGAGGAGCCCGGGGAGGTAAGCCAGGATCAGTTGCAACCACAGACTGACTTACTGTTCCCCCTCACCCTTCCCCATTCTCCGGACAATGACATGACTGGGGGGTGGCCAGAATTAGGAGCCCAGTTTAGGGAGGCAGTGAAGACAGACCTTACCCTGGCTGGCGTGAGACTTCGGGCGTCCGAATCTCAGGCAGGGGAAAGCACCGAGCACTGCCTATGGTATAAGGGACTCCTGTAGAGAGAAGAAGGGAACCCAGGGATAGAGGAGGGATTGACTGGTAATCGACAGCTAGTAGTGCCCCAGGGGTACCGACAGCAACTGTTACGGGTAGCTCACTCTATTCCGTTAGCGGGACATCAGGGGGTCAACAGAACGCGAGCCCGGTTATTACAGCGATACTACTGGCCGGGGGCATCTCGAGATGTGGGCAATTTCTGCCGCTCTTGTGATGCCTGCCAGTGAGTGGGTAAGGCGGGCGACCGAGTGAAGGCACCCCTGAAACCCCTACCGATAATAGGGGAACCCTTCCAGAAAGTAGCGATGGACCTTGTAGGACCCCTTATGATTCCTAGCAGGTCAGGGAAGCGCTACATCCTCACAGTGGTGGATTTTGCCACCCGGTACCCTGAGGCGGTAGCGCTTGGCACCATAGATGCCAAGACAGTGGCAGCAGCTTTGCTGAACATTTTTTCTAGGCTAGGTTTCCCTAGTGAGATCCTAACCGATCAGGGGTCGCAGTTCATGAGTGAACTGTTACATTGTCTCTGGGATGCATGCGGTGTACAGCACCGGCACACTACCCCTTACCATCCCCAGACAAACTGATTATGTGAGAGGTTTAACGGTACCCTGAAGCAGATGCTTCGGACCTTTATAGAGGCGGAGGGGAAAGACTGGGAGATTCATTTACAGCACTTGCTGTTTGCCTACCGAGAGGTACCGCAGGAATCTTCAAGCTTCTCCCCCTTCGAGCTACTATATGGCCGCAGGGTACGTGGACCTCTGGACCTATTCCGTGAGGGATGGGAAGGGGAGGCTACTGATGCTTCAGTGATCCAGTATGTAGTAGATCTCCGAGACCGCTTAGAGATGCTCATGGGGGTGGCCCAGGACCACCTCAGGGCCGCTCAGACCAGGCAAAAGCAATAGTATGCCCGGAATGCCCGTAGCAGGGAATTCATCCCAGGACAGCAGGTGCTTGTTCTCAAACCCACTCGGGTATCCGAAAGGTGAATGAGTACAACTACGTTGTACAGGTAGAGCCCGAGAGGCATAAGACATATCACGTCAATATGCTGAAAGAATACAGAGCACCGAGTATGGGAGCAGTAATGGCCATTTGTAGCCCACTGCTAGAAGATCCGGCGAGCAATGCTCTGCGATTCCAGAACGCAAGGGGTTAAAAACATCGCAACAAGGAAACTAGCCCTGCTTCAGGATTTCGTTAGCCCTGGGGATTCCAGAACGAACCCCAAAGAACCAGAACAAACTTTTTTCATTTCAAGGAAATAACGGGCTGGCAATTTGCGCCCCTTGCAAAAGGACTGCAATCTAAAAGACTTTATTTCTGCGTTTTTCATTCACTGGACCATTTATCCCGTTCCCCATTTAAGTAAGTGTTTTATTAAGTGTATTCTGAAGTTGTTGTGTGTTTGTCTAGTAAGGAAAGAAATGACAATTTATTTTGCTTAATTTGTTTGCTCAATCAAGAATCCCCAAAATATAACAATTGTTGATAAGTTCAGTCCACCGTGACAATCAAGAACAGCAGAAACATTCAAGAAGAGCTGAAAGATAGGATTCGGCCTGCTAAAAATGCATGGGGACACTAACTATTGTGAAGAACTTATAAAGATTGTAGTTAAAAGAGCAAACATAACTGGAGTTATTGTTAACAAAAACATAGTAAAAATATCAGATGAGACAAAGCAATTACTAAGGAAACAACAACAAATAAAGCAATAAGAAAATGTAACTGATATGGCGACAAAGACTATCAGAGATAAAAGTTTGAAGACAAATTCAGTGATTTATGAATGGGAAGAAGCAAAGCAGTGCACTCAAACAAGACGATTGATCAACAGTAAAAGAGATTGTGCAATTATCAAAAGAAATTTAAGGACTTCTACATGAAATTGTACGGGAACACAAAACATGGTATAATCCAGCAGAGGAAAAGCGAGAAGAGATCAATAGTGTACCATGCGTCCTTTGCATGGTACATCAATAGTGGTGGAAAAGGCAGTAAAATTCCTGAAGAATGGGAAGGCCCCCGGGGAAGATGGAATTACAACTGAAATCTTGAAAGAAGCCGGGGAAATAGATAAAAGCCGTGCAAAACTCTACATGCTGCTGGAAGAACAGGAAAATGCCAGATTACAATACTTATCCTCATCTACAAGAAAGAAGACAAAGAAGGTCTCAAGAACAGACCAATCTACTTCTAGTATCTTAGGCCTCGGCCAAGCTCCCCGCTGGCGTGCTGAGGCTCAGGGAAAGGGCACCGGGCCACGGCACCAAAATTGCCGGGTCGCAGCGAGGCTGGCCGTGCGGTGTCTCCCGCTCACCCCCCCCCCCACCCCGGTTAAAAAAAAATGGCGGTGATTCCCCCCGCGGTCCCGCGTGCTTGCGCAGGGAAAGCAGGGTCCGCTCCCTTCCTCCCGCTGCTCCCAACGTGGGACGGAGGAGGAAGTACCAGCTCCTCTGCGGCCCGCACGTTACATGGGGCAGGGTGGAAGTACAAGCTCCTACTGCGGCCTGCTTCCCCCCGCGACCAGCTTCCCGAGCTCACCTCCCAAGGCACCCCCTCCCGAGCCCACCTCCCATGCCCCCATGCCACCTCCCGTCCCCCCAAGCCCACCTCCCGTCCCAGGCAGCAGGGGATATCGGGGGCAGCAGGGG
>WSYH01000463.1:26657-203476 GCA_036426205.1 Ascaphus truei | reverse complement strand
TTTTGATTATATATATATATATATATATATAATCAAAAAATAAATAGATGATACCGTTCTGTGGCTAACAAAATGCTTTTATTTGTGCGAGCTTTTGAGATACACTGATCTCTTCTTCCGGCGATGTTACAATTGAAGTTCGGCTAACACGGCTAACACGGTACTGATACCTCTACATATATATATATATATATATTGGGGAAAGGCATGAATACAACAATTAATGATACACATGTATTTAAATAATCAATGAACTTATCGTAACTTAATTAATTAATCAATTAAACATAAGAAATCATGGTTGTGCTATACGATTTATTACAGACTTCGTTCCAAATATCTGGTATAGCTATGGTGCTGACAGGTTTAGCAGACCCTTGTGGTATGCCTACAGTATCTGAGGTACTAATTAGGTAAACTCATGTTATGTTTCTCTTTCTTCTACTAAAGGGCAACTGAAGCACCAGCACACTGTTTAGACCAATCTTGCTCAGTAAAAATATTACTGTCACCTTTGTGCTTTCAACTGAGTAGTTGGATTTGCTGTTATCCCTTTCTGTGTCAATTAATTTTGGTAGAAATGATTCCACTAATTTTAATTAAAGAACTCTGTATGCTACCAATTTTCTCATTTTCAAAAGGAATATTAGCAATCTTCAATATCCGTGGTATATTCTGATTCTTTTCTTAGAAATAACCTTTTCTGAATGAGACACAAGCATGTACAGTGAAAGTAAATTCCTTTTCTTAATGACTTTTACTGAAAGAGCACAGTTTAGAATTTTAGCAAGAAAAGCCCTTTAGTCTCAGAGCCTACAAACTGTCCCAGAAGGGACAAGGTCTCTTACTAGTCCGAAGCACGCCTCTAATATTCAAAGACTGGCTGGCTAATTTAGCCTAAAATATATAGGTGATGAAGGATCAAGGTGTTTCAGGATAGGATAATGAGAAGAATATCAACATGACGGAGTGCCCTTGCATTCCCAGATATCCCCCTAGCTAATTGGCATCATTATATCCGTACAATATACGATAACAATATCCTATTTGGAGAAAATGAAGAGCCTATTTGCAACACCACGCATTGACCAGCTGTACTTGGCATTGATCTATAGCCAGCATTGCTACAGACATTAAGTGGTGATGACAACACTGGGTTTTTTTTCCCAAGCAGAATAATAGAAATAGGAAGGCAATATGTGTTTACAAAAAACAAAGGTACAAGAATATTAGATTCTCCCTGGTGGAAATTTGTGCTAGTGTGGTAGACAGAAAAATGGAAGATGAATCAAAGCTGATCTCTTATCCAGATAATGTTGCCTCTGCTAATACAGAATGAGATTGTGTGCAGTCAAAAAATGAAAACAGTGCATGAAAATGATCTGAAGAGTACAATCTTTGAAACTCGGTTAACAACATTTTTGTTGTTGTGCAGCGTGACTTTTTTAGTCCTCAAGAGTTTGTATTGATTAAGAGATCAGTTTGTGTTTGTCAGAGATTGACAAAAGCTTAAACTATGGGTACTTTATGTAGCAAACTTGAAGCATTTACAGATCCAATATAATTTACCAAGTTTGTCAACTTTTGTGTGTTTCACTACACTCCTACTCAAACTCGTGGATTGATAAAAAGTTATTTTCAAGCATAAAAATGTGAAAACATTTGAATTACAAATTGTGGGTATTATTTATTAGGAATTGGGCTCCCACTAGTAACTAGTTATTAATTACTGATTACAATATTTTGCAGATCATCTCCATTTTGTGGAGGGAGAGGAAAGGGGGAGAGAAAAGCAGAGCAAACCACTAATTGATCTATCTGCTGGTATAGCCTCTGCCATGTGGCCATAACGTGTCTTATGGAATAGCATCAGTTAGTAATATGGGCCTATAGCTAATCTCTACCAGTGTGTAGCCAATGAAGACAACTGTGGGAATTAACTACTTGAATATAATAAAAGAAGCAGAGATTTTACCATCTGATTTGTACCATTTTGAACGCAAAAAAAATCCAGATGGGGCATATGCCGCTATGGCTATAAATACTAAGATGTGTTAAGCTATAAGGCACCGTATGGCTCATTTATTTTAATTGGTTGTAAAGGTGTCTTCAAATTTAACACTGTGGAGTAACTCTCATAAATCTTTCAATGTCTATCCAGATAGAATCAATTGTGTTTAACTCCTTTTTATGGATGAAAAGTTCAGTCCGCGCTCTGGCTCTTTAAACTTGGAGTGTTGGTCCCTCTCAGTTCTCTTGCTGCTTCTGTGTTTATGAGGTGTCTCCCCCACCTCCAAATGTGGTCTCCACCGGAACCCCGATGGTGATACCAATATCAGCAAAACAAGAAAAAACACAAAAGCGCACCAAGATGAGAGATAGATATTGTATTTAGCAACAAATATAAATTAGTAACTTACATATAAAATTTTTAATAATCCCCGATTCTGGTGTCTATCACAGAGTAGGGCATCACATAGGAAGTATGAAGGGTAATCTCAGTTCTGAGAGATCAACCCCGCCGCTGGGGCTGTCTCTGTTCACTCTCCTGTCCTCCACGTGTGGTAGCGTGGTGCAGCAGGTGTAGCACACATGTGCAGAAACCGTGGTCGCTTCAATAGGTGTCCTTAGATGCCTGTCCGTTTTGATAGCATAGAAACGATCGGAAATAAGCAGGAACGGAACACTGAGTGGTGTACTGGTGGTGGGTATAAAACGCCAGCCACAACATCGCGACGCATTTCGTTTAACAAAGTAAACTTCTTTCAGGCGATATCGGACAGGCATCCTAGGACACCTATTGAAGCCCGTTCCTGCACATGTGTGCTACACCTGCACCACGCTACACACGTGGAGGACAGGAGAGTGAACAGAGACAGCCCCAGCGCGCGGGTCTGATCTCTCAGAACTGAGATTACCCTTCTTTAGGGGGGGGGGGCCCTCTTTTTTTTCCTTTTCGGGGTTTTTTTTTGTTTTTTTTTTTCCCTTTTCATATCCTTTGGCCCACTCAGGGCCTTATAACACAATCGGGGATTATTAAGAATTTTATATGTAAGTTACTATTTTATTATTTGTTGCTAATACAAATCTATCTCTCATCTTGGTGCGCTTTTGTGTTTTTTCTTGTTTTCCTTTTTATGGATGCCAATATTCTGTTTCTACCAGTTTACAGTATGTAATCAGTAAATACTGCTTGTGATTGTTTTTCCACTTCAGCATTAGGAGTCCAGTAGATCAATATCTCACCTGAATCGTATCTGTTTATGAAAGTGTGAAAACCAGGGCTCCCATGTATCAATAAACCGATTGGTGGAGTCGTGGAGATAAGCCGAGAATCTCTCGAGATATGCCACATCCCATATTTTGTTGCAAACACACTGGAAAGGGGGCGGGGTTTTATGTTTCCAGAAGCAAGCAATAGAGCATCTTGTTGCATTAAAGATATGAGTGATTAATTTAGACTCAAGGTTGCTTAAATTGGGAATTGGCGCCCCCAGAATCACAAAGAGAGGGTTTCTAGTAATACGGAAACCAGACAGCTCTTCTGCCAATTGGAGAATTTTGCCCATAGGTGTTTAATTTTAGGTTATTCCCACCAGATATGGAGGATGGAGCCCTGGTTGCCACATTCATTCAAACACATAGACGAAACAATTGGATAGATGGAATTTAGTTTTACTGGGGTGTAGTACCAATGATATAAGATTTTATATATATATAATCACTACACAGGTGGAGTTTTTACCTGCTGCCTCCTAAATATCTCGCCAAGTTTCTATATTTATAGTTATGTTAAGGTCCCTCACCCATGCCAGCATGTAATTGTCTGTTTCCAGGTCACTAGGGTTGCTATGGATTGCATTGTACAGCTCAAACCGTTATAGCGTGATCCGCTACAACGTGGATCTGCTTATAACGCGGTCTAAGCGTGGCTCCCGTTTTTTTTTTTTTGACAAACTTTAATAATACATCACGGGTACATTCTGTGAGATGGTTAGTAGAATAGGCCCCATTGGTGAATTTTGCTAGAAAAGACTGCTAACAAGAGTCAAAATACAGGTCACAGAGATGGTAGGAGAAAGCCCTTTCATCTGGGTTGTCAACAGTGTTGTCATATTTTTGGTTTATAAAATGTATAGTTCTTACATCTCACAGAAGCCTAAAGTTTCTTTTTGCAGACTGATCCTATTTGTAGATTCAAACTATGGATAACAGGGAATTATTTTTCAGCACCTTTGATAACACCTCTCTAATTGAAGTACTGTAATACCTTAAATGTCAATGATTACATGTGTAATACCTCATCTCTCTATATATATTGTACAGTATATTACCAGGAAAAATATATTAATTATAATTATCTCATCTAATTTTCTAAAACATAAGAAAGGCAAAACTGACAAAGAAACATAGACTAAACTACCACACACCATTGAATAAATAACTCAATTATGTTTTACATACATTTCTTGCAAAATATGACAGTTTTGTGGTAAATCAATTTATTTTTGAGAGAATAGAAAAAAACACCATATAAAACCCGAGTATAAACCTATGGAAATGAGACGTTATTATTTTTCAGTTATAAATGACAAGCAGCAACCACATAGGAAATTTGTAGGAGTGATCAAAGTTCATGGAAAGAGTTTAACTAGTAATCATGCAGTCTGTCAATAATTCTCACACCACAATCTATCATTTGAGAATTTCCTGTTTCAACATCTATCTATTTAACGGTTTAACTATTTATTCATCTAGTTCTCTTTCCTGTATCTTCCTGCTAAATTAGACATATTACTATAGCATTAGCATTTGCCAGTGCCTGCCTTGTTGGAAGCTTTTTTTCAGTTGCATTCTATCAAACAGTGTTTCAGAACCAGTTAAGAAACACAGGATAATGAAAAAAAAAAAAAAATAGAGCCCATTTGAAGTTGGTGGGCAATAATGTACAGTGGGTTTTCATTTATACAACATAGAAATGCTGGATGCACCAATGTTAAGGGCTTTGCTCCAGTTTTTGTGCCGTGTTCATCAGCTTGTTTTTTGGAGAATGCCAAAAGGAGTTAGGGAGGAGTTACCTGTTGCACAAATGATGATGTCAAATTGTGCTCCTCTGTGTGTGTCACTTTTGTTCCTTTCAATTTGCACCCAAAAATAGGCCAATTAATACACACACACACACACACACACACACACACACACACACACACACACACACACACACACACACACACACACACACACACACACACACTCTCTCACACACATTGACACACAAACACACAAACACACTGACACACATACACACACACACACGCACACAACGTACCTCCGCTGCGGGGGAGAAGAGAAGGGAGCTGTTCCTGGACGGGGGATACACGGGGACAGCTGACAGCCCGGCTTCTCCTGACTCTGTGAGATCCTCCCCCCGCTCCCTCCTCTCGCAAACGCACAACTTCTCTGCACAGATCAGCTGCTTCATTCAGTGGAGCTGCTGCTGCGACACCGGGCTCAGGGAGAGCTTGGAGAATTATCCCAGCTCTCCCCCTCTGGCAGACCTGGAGTCCCTGTTCGCTGTGGCCATTTTTTTTAAAATCACGATCCCGGTTATAACACGGTGTCATTCAATGGCCCCCGAGTACCGCGTTATAACGGGGTTCAGCTGTATTTAGGTTGTATAAGGTGTCGCAGCTGTAGATATCTATAGAATTTGGCATTTGGGATGTTAAATTATGATTGTATTGTAGGGAAGGTCTTAATAGTATGTAAATACATCACGTCTCTCACCCTACTAACTCCATGATACGAACATAGATTTGGTTGGTTCTTATTGTAACCTGACGAAAAAGAGGCTTTTGAAAACAAAGGATACATCATGGAGAAGGGGGTGGTCAAATTGCTTCTGAATTTACGGGAATCCCACAGGTTACATGAGAAGGTTAAAACCGTATTTTTATATACGGATTGTGGGCTACTGTTCTTTTCTAGCCAGAGGATATACTGCAGCTCCTCAGGGTGGCAAATAATATCCTCCACTTCTACCAATCTTTTCTCAATTGAGTTATCATGCCAGCTGATTAATTACACTAGATGAGCTGCTTTGTAATATCTCTTGTGCTCCGGAAGCACTAATCCACCCTCTGATTTGGGGCGATATAGAATGGATCTACAGTACTAATCCTTGGCTTTTTTTGTTTTGCCAAATGTAGCGAATGATTCTATTTTGCAGTAGTTGCAATTCTTTGTCTGGGACTTTCCCTGGTAGTGTATGAAAAAAATATAGAATCTTCGGGAGGATGTTCATCTTTATTAATGTGAACCTACCGAACCAGGATATCTGGTAGGAGTCCCAGTTTGACAGATCCGTGCATATTTGTTTAAAGAGAGGGGCATAATTCATTTTATACAGTGTGTTGTAATCTTTGGTGAGATGGATACCTACTCTAGGTATTCAGTTTTTGGGGGATCCCATTTAAAATCAAAATTGGTTTGTATGAGTTTGACTGTGTGGCTGGGTAAATTTAAGTTTAAAGCTACAGATTTCGTATTATTATTAATTTTATAACCTGAAAGCTTTCCAAAGGAATCCAAATTTGCAAATAGGTTAGGGAGTGAAGTTAACGGTTTTGTGAGGGACAGTGTTGCAGGGGACATGCAACCCCACATGCGGGTTCTTTGGATAAGGCTTATTTATTTGAGCCTTAAAACATACAGCACACCAAAAACAAATAGCTTCTCATCAGCAAACAAAAGAAAATAGCTTCTTCTTCAGCAGAAGCCCGATCCTCCACCCCTTCTCTAGAAAAGAAGTCAGCATTTGCATTTTCTTTTCCTGGTCTGTGCTGAATCTCAAATGAGAAGGGTTGGAGGGCCATATACCACCTGGTCAATCTAGCATTGGAGTCCTTCATGCTATTTAACCACTTTAATGGAGCATGGTCCGTCACCAGAGTAAAATGGACTCCTGCCAGGTAATGCCTCAAAGCCTCGATTGCCCACTTTACTGCGAGGCACTCCTTCTCAATCACTGAGTAGTTTTTTTCCCTCGGGAACAATTTCCTACTCAGAAAAAGGATCGGATGTTCCACTCCCTCAAACTGTTGTGACAACACTGACCCTAGCCCTATCTCTGAGGCATCGGTTTGCACTAAAAAAGGCCTGTTGAAGTCTGGGCTTCTAAGGACGGGACCCTCTGATAGACACCTTTTTATGTCCTCGGAGGCTCTCTGACACTCCCTTGACCATACCACTTGTGTAGGGGCGGACTTTTTAGTGAGGTCCGTTAATGGGGCTGCAACTTCCGAGTAGTTGGGAATGAACCACCGATAGTACCCTGCTAAACCCAGCAGGTCGTACCTGCGTTTTTGTTTGGGGGGGTCGGAACTTCTTTCAGTGCACTACCTGGTCGGCTAGTGGCCTTACTTTTCCACCTCCCACTGCATACCCTAAGTATTTGGTTTCCGCCTTACCTAAGGCACATTTCTTAGGGTTGGCTGTGAGCCCTGCCTCTCTTAGAGATTTGAGGACCGCTTTCAGCCTATTTAGATGGGCCCGCCAGTGTTTACTATAAATGATAATGTCATCTAGGTAGGCTGCGGCATAGCCCTATGGGGTCTCAGCACCTTATCCATGATTCTCTGAAATATGGCTGGGGCTCCATGCAGTCCAAATAGTATTGTCACAAACTGGTATAAACCCATGGGAGTGGCAAAGGCTGTTTTGCACTTGGACTTTTCCTCTAAGGGTATTTGCCAGTATCCTTTTGTTAAGTCCAGCGTGGATATATATTCCGCATTACCAAGGGTGTCAATTAACTCATCCCCCCCTGGCATCGGATATGCGTTAAACTTGGATACCGCATTGACCTTTCGGAGGTCCACACAAAATCTTACCTTCCCATCGGGTTTAGGGACCATAACTGGTGGACTACACCACTCACTGCATGATTCCTCAATCACTCCTAAGTGTAACATTTCTTGTACCTCCTTCTCTACCAGGGCCCTACGGCTCTCAGGCAACCTATAAGAATGGGAACGTACTTTTACCCCAGGTGCTGTCTCGATCTCATGTGAAATTAAATTAGTTTGCCCTGGCAAATCAGAAAAAACATCATGGAATTGTGTAATTATTTCTAACAAGTCCCCTTTTTGTTCAGAGGACAATTGTCTACCCATTGGGATTTTATCGTCACCCATGATGTTCTCCCGTGGGGGCTGAGGACCCAAATCCGTTTCCTCCTCCACCGGGTGGATGAATAGAGACCGCTGCATCTTCCAGGGTTTCAGCAAGTTCACATGGTAAATTTGTTTACCCTTCCTGGACCCTGGTTGAGCGATCTCGTAATCCACATCACCCGTGCGGCAGAGTACTTCGAATGGGCCCTGCCATTTGGCTAGGAGTTTGCTCTCACAACTGGGTAATAACAACATCACCTGATCTCCCGGGTGAAACACTCTCATGCGAGCATTCTGATTGTAATATCTCTCCTGGTTGTCCTGGGCTGATCTAAGATTCTCCCTAGCAAAATGGCCGACCACATCTAGGCGCTTCCTAAGGTCTAGAACATATTGCAGGGTACTCTTAGAAGTGCACCGCTGTTCCTCCCAGGACTCCTTTAGGAGGTCTAGGATTCCCCGGGGTTGGCGGCCATACAGCAGTTGAAATGGAGAGAATCCCTTAGAGGCCTGGGGAACTTCCCGCACTGCAAACAGCAGAAAAGGGAGAAGTTCATCCCAGGCTCTCTTCTCTGAATCTACAAATTTCCTCAGCATCCCTTTTAGAGTTCGGTTAAATCTTTCCACCAATCTGTCAGTCTGTGGATGGTAGACGATGTCCGAACCGACTTGACCTCTAGTAATTTTAAGACATCCTGCATCAGTTTTGCCATAAAATTTGTACCTTGGTCTGTCAACAAACCTGGGGAAGTCCAACCCGTGAGAATAGCTCCTACAACTTGTTGGCTACTTGCTTCGCCGTTGCTGTTCTCAGGGGGAACGCCTCAGGGTACCTTGTTGCATAGTCAACTATTACAAGAATAAACCTGTGTCCTGTCGCAGAAGGTTCTAGAGGTCCTACCAAGTCTACCCCAATCCTTTCAAATGGAACTGACACAAAGGGTAGAGGAACCAAAGGGGCTGTTTTTTTGCCCTTCGGACTAGTTATCTGGCAATCCGGACATGCCGCACATAATTTAGCAATATCACTATGCTTCCCTGGCCAATAGAATCGGGACGAAGTACGGTCCAATGTTTTATCCCTGCCCAGGTGACCACCCCAAGGGACAGTATGGGCTAGAGTGAACACAGATTTAACAAACGCCTTGGGAACCAATATCTGTCTTGTGACCTACCCTGTTTGTGTCTGCCTATTCACCCTATACAGGATATCATTTGATAATTGAAAATGGGGGAATACTATCACCCCCTGTGCATTTAAAATCTGCTCATCAATTTTTTACTATCTTGTCATACTGTCTAGCAAGGACTGGGTATTCCCTTTGCCTCTGGCGAAAGTCAGGGAGATATAGGTCTGGTAAATCTCCAGGGCACATATCCCCCTCCCTCTGGCCATCCCCAGCCATCACTTGTGACCTCTGGCTACTAGAATAGTCACCTTGAGACCCAGATTTTTGCAACCAGTCTTGTTTGTCGGACCGTCCTTACTTCCGAGTCTTTGGAACCCGGTGTTGGCTGGGGAAAAGGTCTGCCGATAAGGGGAACAGTTTGCCAGGGTTCTCCTGAGCCACAGAATAAGGCTCCTCATGAGAGACTGGGGCCATTAGGCCCAAAAAGAAAGACCAGTCCCGGCCGAGCACAACGGGGGCAGGGCACTAAGGAGCGACTCCTACTTCAAGGTAGGCTTCCTGACCCTTACCTGTAGCCAGATTATACATTCTATGCTACCTGGAGAGTCAAAAGAACACACATTAGGCGGTAACGGTCCCTGGAAGACCACAGTTTTCCCAGAGCCCGAATCTACAAGGGCCTGGACGTTTTTTCCCCCAACCTGGGCTGGAAGTAGCCAGTGCTTGTAATTTTCTCCAGTGGAGGCCGAGGCGACGGTCCTGCCGAATGAACAATCCATCCGTGGACAGTCCACATGCTGGTGGCCTTGTTCTCCGCAGGCGGAACATGGAGATCTCCCTCGTAGGGTGGGGTGGGGGGGGCATGGATAGCGCTCTGCTGGACCGGACACTGGAGACCAGGCATCTGGTGGGTCCTGTGGGCGACGTCCTCGGAAGCTCCTCTTATTGTGCGATGAGCCGACATCAGGAAGTAGATGAGGGTCTCGGTGGGGACCAGCATTTGGACTCCGCCCTTGCTGTAACGACTGCTCCTTCCGTTTGACTTGGCGGTTGCGCGTGGACAGGACATAGGTTCCCCGTTGATCCGACCTCCCTCTTTGGGCGTCCGCAGGTGCCGGTGGAGTCGGATACGTCGGATCCAGGACACTTGCCTGCTCCTCAGCCCCAAGGAAGTTCTCCACGAGTCGGACCGCCAAAGCTAGGGTTTCAGCAGCGTGGCGTTTTAGCCATGAGCGTGCGGAAGGGGGTATTATTTGTAGGAATTGTTCCAAAACCACCTGCTCAAGAATTACCTCCTTAGTGTACTCCTCGGGTTGTATCCAGCGCGTACACAAGTCCAATAACCGCTGAGCGAGGACACGGGTCTCATCTTAGCGGTGTACTTCATGTTCCGGAACTGCTGCCGATAGGTCTCTGGGGTCAGATCTAAGTGATCCAGTATGGCGGTTTCACTTGTCGGTAATAGGAAGTCGGGGGATTTGGATTGGTGAGCTATATGAGAAAGGTTGACAAGACGTCTGGTGTTGTCCAGAGTCTCTCCCTTTTATAAATCCTACCTGGTCCAAATGAATCAATTTAGGCAACAGTGGATTAAGTCTATTTGCAATAATTTTGGCGTATAATTTAATATCTGTAATTAGTAGGGATATGGGTCTGTAAATGGAGCAATTTAGGGGGCCTTTACCTTCTTTGGGAATGATTGCTGTTGATGCCTGTAGTATTGTTTTAGGAGGGGCTTGTCCTCTTAGAAAGATGTTAAATAATTTGGTGAGCTGCAGGATAAGGACCATTGCAAATGTTTTATTATAGAGATTGTAAAATCCATCTGGACCAGGAGACTTCACCCCACTTGAGGGATTTCATCGCATCAGATATATCCAGTTGTGTTATTGGGGATTCTAGCCGTAAAATATGTTCACCCAAAAGTTTTGTAAGTTTGCATTTGGATAAGCCCACGTTTATAGTGCAGATGACGACACAGATGACGTCACCCGTCGCGGTCGCCACTGGCAAAAGTTGCACTTTAGTTTGGAGCGACATCACTGGTGACAAGGCTACTGACGTCACGAAGGACAGAGTGCAGTAGGCTCTCTGTGATTGGTTTAGAGACAGTCACATTTGGCGACTGTCTCTCCCAAAATCAAATTTCAATGGCTTCCAAAATTTTTGTAGCTGAGGGTGGTTTGAGTAGAGAGTCAAAGACAGAGACGAGTTGGCGTGGGCTAGACTTGTGTGTGTGTTGATTAGTGAAGAGAAGTAGGTTTGATTAGCCTGAGAGAGGGAAGAGTTGAAACAGGATAGCATAAATTTGTAGTGAAGGAAGTCTGCGAGAGTGTGAGATTTACTCCAGAGGCGTTCAGAGGAACAAGTAATAATAACCATTAGGATAGACCAATTATTCCATTTTGTTTTGGCTTAGGGACTTATTATGAGGAAAGAGTTCTTAATAGGGACATGTATTTTTCATGTATCTATTGACTTTTTCAAACTATATTTTTGTGATTTGAGTGCATAATACCAGTGATCTTTTTTCACACTTTCCTCAATTTACTGGCTGAGCAAGAGTTGCCTCTTCAACAACCTTAGTATGCATATTCGGATGCTACCGTAGTTTTTTTAGCCTGTTTGGTTTAATTTGGAGAAGGGGTTTATGTTCCTTGTATTGGACTAAAAAACTCAGTCATTAATGGAGCCGAGTTAAATAGCCAACATTCAGTTTGCCATTCAGTTTTGGGGCAAACAGTGGACATTTATCAAAGGAATTATTTTTTAAAGTAAGGAAGATTTATTTGACTAATAAGGAGAAAAAGGGGTGATATCCTCTGGCCGTAGACTCAGCCCATAAGAGATGGATATGTGTAAGATCAGAGAAACAACAGTGTAATATTGAACACAATTTGTAGGGTGTCCGATTATCAGTATACGAAACACTGATACATATTCCAATTGGTGATTCAAACCAGATGGGAAAACTTCTGGGTATATCCTCCTACATTTCCCAGGCAACAGCAAGATGTATGTTGCTTATCGATTTGATACACCAATGTTGGAATTTGGAGGTGTTCGTATATATCCCCAAACTTGAGTTCATTCTTACAAAAAAATAGAAGAAAAAGGCCATGGCATAATAATGTTTTTAATCAAATAAAGACTGTTATAAATGTAGCCCTGTGTAATTTTGGGGTTACATGTCTTTCTCTTCCTGTGCAATAATCCCTGTTAAAGGGCAGGTTTGCCAGGAGTAATCATGGGGTTTGCCCTCACTTTATATGCTGTGTATTATTCAGTGAAGGAAGTGACATCAGGCTCTGTGCCCACTAACAGTGACACAGGGGTGGTGCCTACTGAAGCTATATAATATGCAGAACTTCCTGAATTTAGTGTGTGTGCCTCACCATCTAAGTGAGGTGAGTCTATCCAGCAACCTGTCAGGGCTCTGGCAGTGTTTGTGGCCCTCCCTTTAGGGAGTGGTGTGGAAGACTATGGGCAGCATGCATTAAGCGCCGAAAAGCGTTTTATCGCCATTTTCTCGCCAAAAAAGCCTTCCCGATTCAGTAAGCGCCGATAAGTGGCCAAAATCGGCAATTTTTGTTCCAGATAAAAAATTATCGACAGCCGGGTGCCGATAAGCCACTTTTCGGCACTTTTTGAACTCGGCTGAATTCAGGTAGCCCCGATCAGCTTTTCGCTGCTGATCGGCACTCCCAAAATGAGAATTTATCGCCAATCTGTCCCGCCAACTAAAGTTGGCGGGTTGGTGGTGTATAAACATCGGCAAGGGCAGCACTTAGAAAAAAATCAGGCCTTTTTCTGCCTGGGATTGATGCCGGAGGTCTCTGGTGCTGATACCCATTAATACAGCACCGGAGCCCCCCGGCATGCATCAGAGCCATGAAAAATGCATGTAAAGCCCACTTCATGACCTTAGCGGCTAACCGCTAAGGCAATGAAGGGGTTAACCACCCGTGCCAGGTTTATTGTGGGTAGCGGGGGTGGGTGAAGGGGGTATTTGGACCTTGGTGGTTGTTTAGGGCTTGCGGGGGGGTTGCGGGATCACTTAACCCCTTCACGACCGTAGCAGTTAATACCGCTACGGTCATGAAGGGGTTATATATATATTAGCCCAACAACCCCTATACCACCTAACATACACATATATGCACATCAATGATACTAGAGGCTGGCGGGGGGCCCCGGATTTTACCCGCAGGCCTGCAGAACCAATTCTGTGCCCCCCCCAATTAATGTCAACTTAACTTATAAAGAAATACCCCCCCCCTAACACATACAGTATAGTAATGGGCACAATTACTATTATCCACAAATGGATAATAGTGAATGTGCCCATTTTAAATACATAAAGAACAATAAATACATTAAATACATATTGTACTCACCCTTGTCCGGCTGCCACGATGAAGGCCATCCTCATCTTCATCCTGCCCATGCCCCCTCCGCTGCTACAAAACAGAAACAAGAATAAAAACATCCAATGTAATGTCCCCTAACCCCTTAACCACCATAGCGGTTATTAACTGCTACAGTCATTAAGGGGTTAACCCACCCTTGCCCACCACTCGGAAGGCCTACATACCCTCCCCCACTAACTCCCCACCCCGTGAGGCCTAACCACCCTCACCCACTACCCAGCCAGGAGGCCTACCCACATACCCTTGGGGCCAATACCCACTCCCCCCAACCCCAGTACCCACAATAAAAACAATACACTGCCCCACAATAAACATCATTCTATTTATTAAATACATAACCCACCCCCTGTGCCCCCCCATAAATACATGATTTATCCTTTTACATACAGGGTTCATACCCCAGGCCCACGAGAGTCCCCAGTGGGCCTGACGGGTCACCTGACAGACCTACAGGTTACCAGCAACTTGTTTCATACAGGTTCTGGAGGCCTGTTGGTGGGTCCCGCCAGGTGCCATGGCCCACCAGGTGGTCTCCGTGGACCACCGAGGGCCACAATTTGGTCCCCATGGTAGGCCCACGGTAGTCTGGGAGCCCTGGGTCAGACCCACAGGTGTCTGCGGGGCCTCGGTTGGTTCCCACGGGGGTTTGGGGACCCAAAGGTGGGCACTATGGGTCCGCGGTGCCCCCACAGATGTGGGGCCACCGGTTCTTCCCCGCACACTACGGGTCCGCGGTGCCCCCACAGATGTGGAGGCACCGGTTCTTCCCCGCAGACTATGGGTCCGCGGTGCCCCCACAGATGTGGGACCACCGGTTCTTCCCTGCAGGTGTACCCCGTGGACCACGCAGCCTGATACCCGTGAGATACCCGAGGATACCGCAGGTGGTCTCCAGAGGTCTCAAGCAGAACCAAAAGGAACAAACCCTGAATGTAAAATAAATAAACCTGACCTATACATAAAATACATCAATACCCCCCCCCCACTGTGTTTAAAATGTTTTTTGGCTATGCTGCTATGCATAAATGTGTGTGTCATGTATTTTAAAATTAGATAGATGTAATTTTTGGTCTTGTATGGTGTACATTAGGTCAGGGTGAGGCTTGCTTTTGTATATTGTATTCTTTTTGGTACTTATATTTTGCATGATGGTAACTTGTTCTGTTTAACGATTGAAATAGTGAATTGTTTAATTGTTATGGATGGAATTTAAATTGTTTAGTGATTTAATTAAAGAATGCTAATTGATTTATGGTTACTTGATTGGTTTAAATAGTATACTTGTTTGGATGTATTGGTATTTTGTTTGGAATATGTTATTGTTAACATTCATTGGCAGAGTGTACATGGTGCATAGATTGTATGCATCATGTATACAATGTAAATGCAATGTTTTGATTGGCATTTGAGGCTTTTGATTGGCATTTGAGGATTTTGATTGGAAGATGAGATTGGATTTTCAAAGGAAATATGATTTTATTGTACTGTGTCTGTATGGAGAAGTGGTATTTGTAGTAGAGCATGTTTTTGATAACCCTTCTACATTTATTTGTATATTGGTTTATCATGTGTATTTATATAGTTGCATGATGGAGCCACTGTACAAATGAATGGGTGAATGAGTGAAGGGTGGGTATCGGGCCAGGGTGGCTTAACCCCTTAATTACCCCTTAATTACCTTTGCGGTTATTATCCGATAAGGTGATTAAGTGGTTAATTGATATCTGAATGTAATTGCAATGTATTGGCTATGTATTGGCTATGTATTTTGTGGGCAATGAAAGACAAGGATTTTGCTGGCGACGGGGCTTCTTATTGATGAGGTCAGTAGTACTTTATTTATTTTAATATGCTAGTTAATGTGTTTAATAATGGCCAATAATCTATTATCCCTATCTGGATAATAGTTATTTTGCACATTATTGTACTGTATGTGTTGGGGGGGAGGGGGATTGATGTATTTAATGTATAGGTCAGGTTTATTTATTTTACATTCAGAGTTTGTTCCTTTTGGTTCTGCGTGAGACCTCTGGAGACCACCTGCGGTATCCTCGGGTATCTCACGGGTATCAGGCTGCGTGGTCCACGGGGGATACCTGCGGGGAAGAACCGGTGGCCCCACATCTGTGGGGGCACCGCAGACCTGTAGTGCCCACCCGTGGGTCCCCAGACCCCTGTGGGAACCACCCGAGGCCCCGAAGACACCTGTGGGTCTGGCCCGGGGCTCCCAGACATCCGTGGGCCTACCGCGGGGACCCAATTGTGGCCCACGGTGACCCATTTAGACCACCTCGTGGACCATGGCAACAGGCCTCCAGAATCTGTATGAAACAAGTTGCTGGTAACCTGTAGGTCGGTCAGGTGACCCGTCAGGCCCACGGGGACTCGTGTGGGCCTGGGGTATGAACCCTATATGTAAAAGGATAAATCATGTATTTATGGGGGGGCACAGGGGGTGGGTTATGTATTTAATAAATAGAATGATGTTTATTGTGGGGCAGTGTATTGTTTTTATTGTGGGTACTGGGGTTGGGGGGAGTGGGTATTGGCCCCAAGGGTATGTGGATAGGCCTCCCGGCTGGGTAGTGGGTGATGGTGATTAGGCCTCACGGGGTGGGGGGTTAGTGGGGGAGGGTATGTAGGCCTCCCGAGTGGTGGGCGAGGGTGGGTTACCCCTTAATGACTGTAGCAGTTAATAACCTCTATGGTGATTAAGGGGTTAGGGGACTTTTATTTTTATTCTTGTTTCTGTTTTGCAGAAGCAGAGGGGGCATGGGCAGGATGAAGATGAGGATGGCCTTCATCGTGGCAGCCGGACATGGGTGAGTGCAATATGTATTTAATGTATTTATTGTTCTTAATGTATTTTAAATGGACAAAGGCACTATTATCCATTTGTGGATAATAGTAATTTTGACCATTACTGTATTGTATGTTTTAGGGGGGGTGTATTTATTGTAAAGTATTTGTGTTATTGTATTTTTGGGGGGGGGGCACAGAATTGGTACTGCAGGCCTGCGGGGAACACCCGAGGGCCCCCGCCGGCCTCTTGTATCATTGCTGTGTATCCAGAAATATGATATATATGTAACCCTGCTTTCCCCCCCCCAGACTCTACGGTGGTGTCTAGGGTACATGGGGGCTGATTACATGCGGTGTGGTGCGTACCTATTAGGAACAGGAGGGCCTGAGCTTCCCGTGGTGTTGTGGGGGAGCCAGGACCGGGCTTCTGGGGTGATAGCCTCCATGATCTCTTAGTGGTGCAGCGCCTCCATCTTCTATACTCCCAGGGTAATGGGACAGGACCGGTATAGAAGAACCCCTCAGGTCCCAGGATTATACTCTCCAACTCACACACAGTCTTTACGGGTGCAGAACAGTCTCTTTATTTGACAGAGCAATGATATCCCAACGATAAGGCTTCCAGCAGCCGCAATACAATCGCCCGGACGAGGTACACACCGCTCACCTCCTCTCCTTCCTTCCAAGTCACTCTTCCGACAGGATGGTCTGAGCTAGGGCTTCAATACCCCGTGGCCCACCTCCGAGGTTAGCCTCGAGGTGGGTCTTGAATTCTCCCCCCATCACCCCTGGCAGTGGGGTGAGGGCATTGGTCCACCAGTCTATAATTCTATCAGCTGTACTTATAGACGCTGATCATTTTAGTTCCTCTCGCTCTCATCCGACACTCTGCGCCAGGGAGCCCGTAGCCTCCTGATACTCCTCGGACCGTTCCGCAGGATTCGTGGCTCACGGCATAATACTCAGCAACTCTAGACTCTCGATATCACTGTTCACTCGAACTCTTCCTAAGCTACTCTCTTCTGAAGAACCATCAAAAGAGAGGAACACGGCACACAGCAAAGAAGAAGAACACTCCTCACTCACCGGAGTGGGCTGCTAAATATAGAGCTAGCCCCTCCCCTCATGGTGTCAGCAGAACCTCCCCTCTTGCTCACGCCTGCAGCAGAGTCCAGGCCTGCGTCTACCACTCAGGTTAGGGCTATGAAGGGGGAAAACCCATAATGATTACTTGCGCCTGATCTTAACAGAACTTACCACAGTAGAAGGAAGATAGCTATAGCCTGAGCTGTTTACAGGGGGCTACACTCTCCCTATGGTGGAATTCAATGGTCCCCACTTGGACCTATCTTTAGCAGTACCATCCTGCGGCGAACCACCTGGGAAACAGCACACATAACAATCATAATACATGCATAATGAGGTAGTAATTGTAAGTACATCCGGGTACTCCCAACATGGAGAACCCTACAGATAGTGCCTTGGATCAGGCTTCCTTACACGTCATCCGTTATGGTCAGTGACAGTCACAGCGAACGACTGAACCGGCCCATACTCAGGCCTGTATGTAACACCGTGCATGTAAATACACCTGCCGATGCTCCATATACGCACTAGCTCACTAATCTTATCCTCATTGTGATACCCCTCCCGACCGTACTTGGTCCACAGGTACTCTTGAACTGCCTCCCTAAGCCAACTGTCTCGGTTATCTTCAACCTCTCTCATGATGGGCTCCGGCACGTAGGGATATTCATAACCGTGCGACTGACGGTATTTAGCGACTATGGCCCGGTCCGCTCGACTTAGCTTGGTAGGCGTGTGGTGCCCTGCCCTGCATGGCACCCAAAACAATGGCTCCTCGGAGGTTACTTTGTCATACAATATACTGGGGCCTTGAGGTACAATACGTTTCTGTTCTATCTCCATCTAACTCATCCCACATCTCCTGCGGAGTGAAAGAACCAGCCACCCACCAATGGTCTACTACATCGTTCTTAATCAAAAAGAATCGCGTACGGTCCATCCCTTCGTGGTACCCGGTGAACAAGGGCGCCCACCATTTATCGTGGTGCTCGTACCCGCATCAGTAGATCGCGAGCAATCTTTCCTTCCCTTGGCATTATAATACCTAGTGGGGTTCATTTTGGACACCAATGTACTAGTAGCCCCAGTCTCTACTGGAGTGTGAGACTCTCGGTCCCTCCCTTTAGCTGCCGGAGAAAACGGCACAGGGTTAGGTACAGGTATAACACTTGAATACAGTATCTCCCCTTCAGACCCTTCCCAATCCCGCAAGTCCTTGGAGTATTTGGGTTTTTTACATAATTTATCCCTGGTAGGTCCCGGTGGCACCACTCGTGACGGGGCAGGGGCAGTGGCCGGGGCAGGAGGGCTAAGAGCCGGGGTAGGAGAAACGTCCAGAACATTGTCCAGCAAACGGGTAACACCCCGCCCAACGAACGTCTTCTTAGAGGCACTCCCCCTCATGCTTTGGGCTTCTTGGGGAGAGCCTCGACTCTGTAGCTTAGCCCTGGCCATGACAGAGGCTATGTGTTGCGGGGAGAATATCCCCCCAAGACTGGTCTTTCTCCCAGTGGAACCGGAACTGATGTTATCCGAATCGCCTGCAGAGTCCCCATCCGCCCCGGGGTCACGCACCGTCCGTGTGTCGAGGACCCCCGGGGGCGGCGGTGGAACATCCGGTACAAGATCGAACAAATAGGCCTCAAGCCTGTCTTTCTCGTTCACCGTGAATGCGGTCTGTGCCTGGCGGGAGTAAGGGGGTAGTGGGGTCTCCTTACCACTTCGCTGCTTTTTGATGACATCGGGCTTTGCTAGGATCGTTTCGGTCTCTGTTGCACTGGGAGTCACCACGGCGGTGGGACTCTTACGGGCCTCCGGCCGCACCAGCGTTCGCCGTCGGATGGTCCCCGGACGTGTCTGTTCTCTTTTGATGCCTTTGGGGTGGTTCACTGGTAGGCGCATCGCCACAGATGTTACACCCATCTCCTCCTCCGAAGAAATCACGATCGGTTCCTCCGCTGGGGAGTCACCTGGTTCTTCAGCGACGCAACCAGTGGATATAGGTACAAAATGTCCTCGTTTGTGTACCTCCATTGCGGTCGCGCTTGTCTGGGTGGCCAGCTTGCTTAGTTCAATAACTAGCTGAGCCTTGGTTCCTCCCGATATGGTATAACGGGGACCCAGGGCAGTCTTTTCTTTGTCGTCCGCCACCTCAGTCAAAGTTCCTGGAGAGGCACCCCATGGTGTGCCGAACAAATCCCGCTGCTCGGTTGGCCACAAGTAAAACGTGCCACATTTAGCACATCGGGCTTTGGTACTCGGTACCGCGCCGGGTAGTCCACAGTGCACACACAAGCACCGAACATATTCGTGCTCCGCTACTGCCACGACCAGTAGGCCTCCAGGTACTTGGTGAATGGAGGTACTTATCTCTGACATGATTCGTTCAGAGGGAAGACAACTCAGTTTTCCAGCTCCTTGCTCCTTGAATGCCAGACAAAAGTGACACTCCTCGCTCAGGTCTCCGGTCCCTCCCTTCGCGGGGGAGGACCTTCCTGATTGGCTCTTGGTAGGCCCCCTCCCTCTGGCGGAATCCAGAGGCGGGGTCTTTTCCCTGTCAGCATGACGTGGCCTTTTGGCTTTCGCGCCACTCCGCTCCTCCTGCAAGAAATCTGGGTTTGGCGCCAGACTCTTGCACATTTCCCGCCACAACTGTCTCACAGTCCTTTTGCAAATCTCACGTGCTTGCTCCAGGCTTGGCGGGAACCGCAATTTTAGCTCGCCTCTCCGCGGAGCACATGTAGGGATGGCCGCCATCTTGGATACTCCCTCCAAATGTGCCTGTGCCCTACTCTCCATGTCTAATGGATATCTCGTACCTAGACCATGTTTTCCCTCCAAAGGTGGACTCTGCATCTTCATACTCTCTGTGACCCAATAAATTGAGGTGGCTGGAACTCCAGGCTCAACGGAACTACTCTCCTCCTATGCACTGTACTCCCGATATCTACGTGCGAGTGCTCTGTGGTGCGGGTGATAGCTAAGATACCTCTTGTCTAGGTACAGGCTTCTCCTGCTTTTGGCCACTAAAGCATGGCCCTGGGCTATGGTCCCTGGGCTGGTTAACAGGCTGACCCCCCTGGTGACTCACGCTATCCACCTCAAGGGACTTGATCAGCTCTAACTATCCACCCCTCCATAACGCGGGCGCTGGGCCATGGTCCCCGGATTGGTTACCGCTATGACCCCCCCAGTTGCCTCACGCTACCTGTTTAAAACACCTGCTGGGAGAGTGCATCTTAGTCTGCCTGTTCCACCTCGCTATAAGCCGGTCCTGTTCTGATAGATATCATCTCAGCAGCGCCTCCAAATGTAACCCTGCTTCCCCCCCCCAGACTCTACGGTGGTGTCTAGGGTACATGGAGGCTATCACCCCAGAAGCCCGGTCCTGGCTCCCCCACAACACCGTGGGAAGCTCAGGCCCTCCTGTTCCTAACAGGTACGCACCACATGCATGTAATCAGCCCCCATGTACCCTAGACACCACCGTAGAGTCTGGGGGGGGAAGCAGGGTTACATATATAATGGGGGTATAGGGGTTGTTGGGGGCACAGGGGGTGTATGTTGTGTATTGCAATGTTTATTGGGGGCAATTGTCCCCAATAAACATGCTATTATGCCTTAACCCCTTCATTGCCTTAGCGGCTATCCGCTATGGTAATGAAGCAGCATTAATGTATTTTAATAATATTGTGCGGAAGCAGGGGGTCCCCTACGCTGAACCGCATTGGTTTATGGCTCAGGGACCCCCTGCTTCCCAGTTACAGGCCCCGGTTTGGGGCATCATTCCAGTGTCACTGCCATCTTTAAAGCATCCAAGACGCGACATGGGTACTCTAAAGATGGCGGCAACACTGTCACCCGATGCCCCTTACCGGGGCCTGTAACTCAGGAAGCAGGGGGTCCCTGAGCCACAAATCAATGTCGTTCAGCTCAGGGGACCCCCTGCTCCCGAACAATATTATTACAATACATTAAGGCTGCTTAATTACCATAGCGGATAGCCGCTAAGGTAAGGAATGATTATTTATTTATATGTGTGTTTTACTCATAGTGTAATGTGCAGAGGGACTCCAGAGCTGAATCGCTTTGGTTTTAGGTCCGGGGACCCCCCGCTTCCCGAGATACAGGCCCCTTTAGGGGGTGCCGGTATCCCTCTGCTTTGTTTACATTCCGCGGTCACGTGATCGGGATATTAAATGCAGAGGGATACCGGCACCTAATAAAGGGGCCTGTATCTCGGGAAGCAGGGGGTCACCGGACCTGAAACCAATGCGGTTCAGCTCCAGAGACCCCCTGCACATGTGCACTATGAGTAAAAGTTGTTTTGAAATCTTTTTATTTTGCCGATGTTTGCGCAGAGAGAGCGGCGGGTCTCTCTCTGCTGCAAACACATATCAGCAGAAACGGCCTATCGCCAGGCTATCGGGAGCCAGGCTTTTTTATCACCGGCTCATCTGCGTTTTGCTTTCACAGTGATTCGGCAGGCATTCGCATGGATTCTGCCCTTACTGAATACTGCGAGGGCAAATCGCCAAAATCATGCCGATAGGGGACACTTGGCGATTGCACTTTTTCGGCGCTTAGTGCATAGAGCCCTATACCTCTTACTTTATTAGGGAGTAAGGGAAGAGCTAGACCTGCTTTAAGTGCCCTTGACTGGGAGTGTACGGTCAGGGACTTCCTTTGGGTTGGCAACCTGAGATGAGTAGCTAGACGACAGGCCACTATGATGGGTGGCTGTCCATGTCTGCTGTCAATAAATAATGCCAAAGAAAGATATCACTTCTGTCCTGTTTGTGGAGTCACTTGGGAAGAAGGTGCACATACAGGTTCTCTTTCAGAGACTCCTCCCTACTACGCTGGGGGTCTGGAAGAGATGGAGGTGGTGTACCATGAGTGAGTATAACTCAGCATTACCTCATAAGCCATTCCTGATGCCATTCCCCATAATACCTTCAAGCGGGAGACTCAGGAGTCCTGTAAGCCAGCAGGTGCACCACCCTATAGCCATGTGTAACCAGAGTAGTATTTCCCTAGTGGACCCTATCTGCGATTGGGGGAGGGGGGGAACCCGTTACATAAAAAGGGGGGGAACCCGTTACATAAAAACAAGTTTGCACTCACAAACACCTGTTCAATTTGCACATTTCAAATGTAGCTTTCTTGCCTGTGGCAATCTCAATCTCCCCTCCTCCTTGTCTGTTCACAGCCAGAGTCTAAGTGGTCCCTTTCAGTCGATTTCCTCTGCTTCTGTTATCTGTTAACCCTGTCACTCCGAGATAGAACTCCTGTTGAGGAGTGTGTCACCATGTCTCTCCTACTCCAGCTTGTGCACAGCTGAGAGAGGTCGTATCTGCAGCAGCCTCATCTGGATGGGTTGTCGCCTGTGATCTGTTGCCGCCAGACGCCGGGGCCAGGTATGCAGGTTTGGATTTGGTGCGCCTATGAACAGCTGTTAGGGTCAATCCTTCGGGTTTCACACACATATATATATATGCTTCCTCATATCCCTGATATACACTGGCGACACACTTTATTCGAGCTCGGCTAGTCCCACGAATTCGGGTATACTCGGGTGTATTGAGGTTTGTGACTGTTTTCTGCCCGAGTGCATTGCGTTATTTTCCAGGCAGGGATTGAAGCATTTTATTCCCGCTGGCTGCAATACTGCACAGTATATATATATATATACTGCATTACAATTCATGAATTTATGCCATCTGGTAGACACGCGAAGCATTGCAGCCTATTAAATCCTAATCATTATCATTTAACAGATCAGCCGCCCGTCAGCCAGGCATGAACCATGGCTGGGAAGGCAAACGCAACGGGGCTTGTCTGAGGTGAGGAGCGGCGCATTCCAGGTATCTGCCAGGTACATACTGGGTATTTGCTCGAATAAAGTGTGTTTGTGTGTAGCAGCAGTAATACTTATATATATATATATATATATATATATTATATATATATATATCTAGTGTTATTATATCAGATATTATCAGAAAAAGAAACAACAGAATAGAAAATGAAGTAGCTCTATCAATAGTAATCCTAAACAAAACTAAAAGTTAATTAGTCCAACTGTAAGGGCATCCAGTGGGGTGGCAAGAATTAGCAAAATATACTGAAATCAGTATTGACAAAAGGGTAAAAAATATGTATATAAAAAATATGAGATAATTAAAAAACGTATTATATGATGTAAAGAACACTATCCTAATACTTTAATATTACAGTATAAATAAAAAAAATATATATAAAATCATATAAGTAGCTCAAAAATATATAAAAAATATAAAAAAACTTTAAATAGAAAACCTGTGTAAATAACCTCCTGAAAACACAAAGTCCTGTTCCAAAAATAGTAATGATATCCAGGTATAAGGCAGCCCATTTCAAAAGGGTTCACTATTCCCTGATGATACCTATGAAAAAAGAAAAGAAAAGAAACAGGCGCACACCTAGTGCATTAACCTATAACAAAATGTTTATAGAACAATAAAATCAGTCAAATGCCCACTCACAAAGGTACAAAGTATAAAGGCAGGTATGAGATAGGCTCTCATGTGCAAGCACTGCAGTCCGATTTTCAGCAAAGGCGTCCTCTCCTGTCTGTCCTCTAGGTGTGCGCCTATTTCTTTTCTTTATATATATATATATATATATATGCAAATACAACTGTATGCTCATCTGCATGTCTTAGGCAGGTCTGCAACACCACCTTTCACCATTATCACCCAGCATACAGCACTTCCACTGCAGCAAGGGATTTGGGAAATGAATTAATGCAAATGAGCAACACAGTCACTTTTTGCCTCAAACAACATTTTTAACATGGTTCCCTATAGGCTTAAGCTTGCTGCATGGTCACACGCTTTGAGCACAGCAGGGTTAGGTGCATACCCAGAAAACCACACACAGACAGCTGTTTATTTTTTTTATTTTTTTTATTTGCAAAAGATAACGTTCACATATAACATCCAGTAAGTATCCCTTTACAAAGGTGAATAAACAAAAAAACATCACTATACATTCCTATAATGCCAAGACAAAACAAAGAGTACACAATAGCAAAAATAAATTTCCATTTTGTACTAAGTAACAATCAAAAGGAAATACAAAAACAGCCACCCGAAACATAAATTTATACTTTCTGTATTTCCCTTTCTTTAAGGACTCTTTCTACTTGTCAACTCTAACATAACCCGTGCTCTGCATTGCTCTTTGCGATGCCCTTTTGAAATCACGAGTTTTTCTACGCTAGCGAAACAAGTTCTTCCTATACTTCTCTATAGGCTCTGTTTCCACTCCCTTACTCCCTGTCCTGACCCCCTTAATTCCCAATTCTTTCCACTTCCACTCTTACTTCTACTTTCCCCATTACATTATGTTCAGATGCTTGTACCTCCCCCTAAGTCCTCCCTTTTTTTTGGTTCTTATCTTACCAACAGCTGTCCTCTTCCCTACTCTCATTCACTCACACTCTCCTTCTCCCTCACCTCTCCCTAGCCTCTTTTATTTGTAACCCACTGTGACATGCTCCTTTTTAAGAATCTTCATATTGCTCTTTTGTCAGCTGTTTCTCTGGTAACATCATTTTTTCAATTTTATAATCTTTCATCACTACACCCCCATGCTGCTTCGGAAAATACCCACCCAAACACGAACATCTCCAATGCATCCCTCAAAATCTTCCATTTTTCTTTTTAGGGTTACTTTCCTGATATTTTTCCAACTTTACCCCCTACACCCTTCTTCTAGGGCTCCCACTTACTTTGGACTATCATTATCTTTCTTTGTTTTATCCCTGGCGAAGACGTTTCACTTCACTACCAAAACCCCCTTTACACTTACTCTTTCCCTCTTTGCCTTTTCCACGTGCCTTCTCTCTGTTTCTAGCGCTTCCCTATCTAAATTCTTATTTCTCTTTCCCTACTCACGGTCTTTTCCTTTTCCCCACTCCCGTCAATACTGGCCAAATCCAGCACACAAACCTTTGCCTTCACCAATCCTATCTTGCCGTTAGCTCACTCTCCCCTCCCTCATACTGTACAAACATCATTGTCACTTTTGTAACAACGTGTTTTGCGCCCTTTCTTGGGTCCGGTGTGTCCATTATTTCCACTTCCACCTCTCTCTATTGGGCCACTCTCTACCATTTTCCCTTCTTAAATCCTCCTCTACCATTGCTGTTATAGCCGGATCAATCCCTCCCTCTTGGGAACTCTCCTCTCACAATTCCCTGACCCTCCACGCTCTCTCTTTCTTTCTTCTAGCACAATGCCCCCCTTTTGCTGCCAGGGCATATGACCTTTTTGTGCAACTGCCTGCCAAGTGTCCTTCCTCTCCGCATAGATGGCATCTTTAGGGATCTCCACAGGTGGCTGCAGTATGTCCCTCTTTCCCCACAATTCCGCACACTTCCCGTTTTCGGCAACCCTCCTTTGTATGTCCATAAGTTGGCAATGCCTGCAATATAGAGGCTGTCTCCGGGTAAAACAAAAAAACCTCTGTCCCCTCTGATATTGAAACATGGCCGGTGGGTGCGTCACTCCTCTGCACATGATGGATCCCGTCTGAAAACGTACCAGAAACGTCTCTTCACGTTAAACACTCCATACGGTGTTTTTAAGTTCTTCACCTCCTCTGATCATTCACAATACCTTCAAAAAAAGTCACAATCTCCTCTTTCCCTGCATACGGATTGTACATTGAATTACAGTGGTCTCTCCTCCAGCATATAAAACTTGGAATTACCTGATGGCATAGCATATAAGACCGGATCACCACGACTTTCCTTGCACTGTTTTTGTCCAAAGTTGCAACCAAACATCCGCTTCTTGATGACAGGTCAGGTCATAAATCCCCTGTGCAGGAAATCCTGAAGTGCACTGAAAGGAGAATGACTCCCTCTCAGCATCCAGACGGACAATCAAATGTTCAGACACTTCTCCAATATCCACTGACAGGTTTACTCGACATTCTCGGTCTCACTCCCGATCAGGAACCGGATGGAATGTGTCATCCAAGCGATTTCGACCGCACTCTCCGCTCTCCCAAGCATCAGGTGGGCACCCCAAAACGCACCAGATACCTAAAAGCAGACAAGGCAAAGCGGACTTCTAGCCAGTAAAGGCGAGCCCCGCATCGTCCCATTTTTGCGCGAGATTCCAAATGTTCCGCGCTAGATGCGGCCCCCCTACATTCCGACATCTGCTTGCTCATAGGATCACTCCATCTCAGCTCGAGAGGATGGCGTCCCCCCAAAGCAGGGAGTCTTTTAGTCACCGTAGGGACGATGACTCAAGGCCAAGGGGACACATCTAAGCTAACAGCTGTTTCAACCTTGATGGGTCTCATCAGGGTTGTGGCGGTTGATTTTACATGGATGCATTAAGAGGCTATGGGATAGGCCTATACCATAATACTGAGTTAAGTTATGGTGAGTAAAAAAAGTGACAAAACCCTCCACAGGAAAAGCAAATATGCAAATACAACTGTATGCTCACTGGAGTCTTAGGCAGTGTTGAACACCCACCTTTCCCCCTATCACCCGCATACAGCACTTCCAATGCACCAAGGGATTCTGGGAAATGACATGCAAATGAGCACCACGTTTCTTTGCTCAACCACTTTTGCTCATTTTAACATGGTTCCCATACGGCTTAAGCTTGCTGGGTCACAGCTTTGAGCACAGCCAGGGTTAAGGTGCATACCCAGAAAACCACCCACAGACAGCTGTTTAAACCTTGATGCGGTTCATCAGTGTGGGGATGAATTTTAACTGGATATGCAATACGAGGCTAGGGAATACTAGGCATTACCATAATACTGAGTTAAGTTAGTGAGTAAAAAAAGTGACAAAAACCCTCCACAGGAAATGCCTAAACCCTGGTGTGCTCAAAGCTGGTGACCATGCAGCAAGCTTAAGCCTATAGGGAACCATGTTAAAAATGGTTTTGAGGCAAAAGGGACACTGTGTGCTCATTTGCATGTCATTTCCCAGAATTCCTTGCTGCAGTGGAAGTGCTGTATGCTGGGGAATGATGGGAAAGGCGGGTGGTTTGCAGACCTGCCAAGACATGCAGATGAGAGCAACAGTTTGTATTTGCAATTTGCTTCCTGTGGAGGGTTTTTGTCACTTTTTTTACTCACCATAACTAATCCAGTATTATATATATATTTATATATGATAGATTAGATATATATATATATATATATAGATAAAAGTAGATAATAGATATATATATATATATATAATATATATATAATATATATATATTATATATATATATATATAATTATATATAACCTAGGGGCCCCTGTTGCAAGGCAGAATTTATGCAATTCTGTAGAATAAAATCTTTACAATATGTACCAAAGAAAAAATTGCGTTGAAGGCAACAAGATTTTAATTTTTTTTTATCTAGTGCAGAATTTTGTGCCGCAGAATTTTGTGCCGCAGAATTTCACAACCTTTTCCTTGATACATAACTATATACTGTATACTGTTCTTTGAAATATATAGCTCAAAACAGCTGTTTAAAGATGGATATTGAAATTTTCTGAAAACTACCTAATAACTCAGCCATGGCACTATATAAATATATAATTTATGCTGCATTTATTCATCAGGCAGGTATGAGCACGCATTGTACAGTATGTAATGTAATTTAATATGGTTTCAGAACTTTTGCAGTTAGGCTTCCTGCCTAATTTGCCAAGAGAAAACTCTGACTTATATTTTGTAAATTATGAAACAACCATTACAAATGATATTGGGAGTTTTAGAAAGCTGGGGGATTTTCAATTAATTGCAGTTTTATTAGATTTTAGTAGATTTTTCTAATTGGCACTCTACTTCTAAGACTTGCTCAGAAAATCACAGGCTAAGAGCTGCAGATGGTGGCAAGCAATATGTAACACATTGAACCAGTTCAAACTATGTTTCATACTCCTTGTACTTCTATCTCTTTGTAACTAAAGAAAAAAAAACAAATGAAAACAAAAGACAGTCCCAGGTTCCTATGCCCGAGATGCTGACACGAACCAATTTTGCAGCCTGTCATCACATAATATAATTAATTCCTTTGTTTACACCTCAAATAATTTGAAATGAATTGCCATTTTTTTATTTATTTGTTGTGTAATGAGAAAACGAAAACAATACTGAGATTTAGTAGTCAGTTTTGTCACCCTGCAATTATAGATAATGTGGGGTAAAGACAGAAACAGAAATAACAGCACTGCAGAATTGTGCATAGTAAAATAAGTGTCTATTAACTAAAGATACATTTTCCTATTACTATGGTTGTAATTAAAGATCACATTTAAAAAGTATTTTCTCCTAACTGAAAACGGTTAATTAGGCAATCGGTATTCTGCCTTCAACAAACATAAATGACCGAGGTTACTGCCCAATGGTTCTGTACTTGCTTTTTCATCTCTTGAATTTCTTATTTATTAGCTAACATGCAATGTAAAGTGATTGTAACAAATATGATTTGAAATTGAAGTGATAATTTGAATTACAGCACTTTCCATTTTTAGAGTGGTTTATGAAGTCCCCATGTGCAGTACACACAAGTGCTGCAAGTTTTATCTATAAGACGGTTTGCAAGAGATGCAAGATTTCTCATTTTCATTATATTCGAAATGTGTTGAGGTTTGGCCCTTTCTAGTCAATTTCTTAACTTCAATCTTATGAACTCACGTATGAAAGTACTCAATGGCCACAGGTACAGATGGGTGATTTTGTGTGCAGATTTGGATCAGCCTCAGATCGCCCGGTTCCTTTGGTCTGTGGATTCTTTAGGAACACTCTCAAAAAGGCCAATTCGCGATTTCAGATTTTTTTTCTTCAGAGATGGCGAGCAATTCGGTTTTGGACGGATTTTTAACAATCCGAACACGTATAAAAAAAACGTTGCTGTATTGTTAAAACACACACACACACACACACACACACACACACACACACCACACACACCCCACACACACACAATCACCACACACACACACACACACACACACACACACACCTTTTAAATGTAATAAGTGTCACCAGTTGTATATATATATATATATATATCCTCTCAAACGTCCCTCCAAAAAAATTAGAGAGACATACCTGTGCTTATAAAGGAGCACACCTAAGGTACCTGACTGGTAGATATGCGAATAGCTATGCAAAGTATATTTAAATGGGTCCCAACCCACACTTCCTAAAAGGATTTCCATACCAATCATATAGAGTTGATAAGCCTAAGGCAGCAACCTAATGACTGGAATGGTGTCAGAACCAACAGGACCATAACCACAGCTTTTCTAGGCCCCCCAGCTCTAGCAGTGTGAGCTAAATCAACTGATGAGTAGTATCACTCTCACATCATACTTTTGAGCTGCTCACTGCTCACACATGTAGCTAATCTAGCTATTAGCGTATCTCAGATGTGCTCCACAACGACCATTAAACTGTCAACCCGGAAGTGGTCAGCTTTTAAAGGAAGCCAGGGGGAGGGAGCTACTATAGTTATATGCACTTATTTTGCTGCTACATGAACCATATGCACAAAGGTGGCTACAGTATAATAGAACAGAGACAACAATATTCACTGTGCCATCTCCCAGAGTGTGTGAATTAATACAGTACTGAATTTAAATACTTAATTTAATTTTTTTGGTAGCCATCAGGCTTTGGATTTATCTTGATGGTTTTTTTTATGGTTGGGCATCGGTATCAGTCCTTTATTTGATTTGTTCCGGGGGCTTCAGCCCTGAAGTTCAGGGCTCGATGGCCAAGAAAAAATTCCACCCAAAACCAAAACCAAAACCATAAATAAATAGTCCTGACACGATGGCCATGATAGAAAAAAACACCCAAAACTGTAAACAAATAATCCAGGCCCAATGGCCTATTTGTAATCCACAGGCATCTTTGGTCTCTGACGTTGGATCCTTAATTTGCATTGAAGCCCTCAACCCTCTGATTGAAGAGTCTCTTTCTGTAAGTATTTATTTTCTTCTATCTTTTTTTCTTCTTTAAAGCTGTCTTCTATCTTTTTCTTTAATGATGAGTCACCGAGTGTGGCCCCTTCTTTAACTTCCTGTATTCTGCGAGGGCCCAGGTCTTTTATAGTGTCCTGGGCGTTATTTTTACCTGTAGATTAATTGATTATGCTCAGGTAAAGTTACAGTGAAATACATATTGTTTAATGATGACTTTGTTCACACATACTCAATCACCTGTTCCTCTTTTTTTCTGTGACAAAGTGGCAATTTCAAACATAAAGAGTTAAAGATTGAATTGTCCAGTATCTCATTGGACAAAATTGTTAGAAACAAAGAGTTATATTTTCTCTCTATAAATACTCAACCTGTTAGAAAAAAAATGGATACGTTTACAGTAGTATGGTATGTTTTTATTGTGCACTGGTTTATTGAGAGAATCAATAAGTGTTGTTTGTCTGTATTCGCTGGTGTACAGTAGTTGCTGGATAGCAGGCACTCCCAGGGGGAGCCAATTTGAGGTCATTATGTTGGTATTTAAGTGGTCGCTTTGAGTGTTTTATATTATGCCATTGTCTTGAGAAAGTGGAGCGGGAACTTCCGAGCGCAAACACTCTCACATGTAGAAAAAAGAAAACACAGGAAAAAGCAATTGTGCATGTTACTGTAAAAAAAAATCAGGCGTTTTCATATATAAGGGATCAATAGATCTTCACTTCCTCAGCAAAATGAATATAAAAGACAAGAAAAGTGAGAAAATGGTGCACCACGGTTTATAAATAACAAATAATTGTGTGCAAAAAAGGGGTAATACAACTCACAAATGTAATGAGGTAACCGGCATAAAGATCATATAGAATTTATTTGATTACCACATATATTACTGCTGTGAAGAGCTATGTACATTAATGGCGCTATATAAATAAAGACATACAATACAATACAATCTCAGAAATCCATGAAGCAGCGAATGTGGTCTGGATCATGAAAAGGAGCTGAAGTCAGCAGCAGCAGCTTTCATCTCTGAGCCCAGTGCAAGAGTGTCCAAACACTTCCTGGTTTCATGTGGATGATGTCAGAGACAGCAGTGGCTGATGATAGTTTGGGGTGCAGTTACCCCGTGTCTCCGAAAACAACGATTCAGTCCAAAATGTTCTTTGTACTCCTGTGCCGAATGTGCTGTAGTCCAATACATCAGTGGGGGAATTGGTAACAATTATTTGCGTTTCACGCATTGAATGCTCTTCATCAGGGATGGTCTTGAGAAAGGCTGGATATTAAAATGTCTATCTGTAGCAGTCTAATAAATCTACTATGTTTGATAAATCCGAAGTGTCCACTCCTCTTTTTTTCTGACGTTACCATAACTGTAGCAGGACAATTGTGAAGTATAGGAGAGCATGAATCAGAAAGACCCCCGGGGAAGGGCCCTTCACCGACCTCAGGCCTAAATCCAAATTTATGCCCTATGGGGACCAGTATGCCCACATTGATACATTTATCAATATGGTCACCAGAGACCTTGAGTCATTACCGTGGACAAAAAACATTGACAATATGAGTGGAAGCGAAAAACAAGCCCTTAAAGAACTAGCGGAAGACAAGAGCATTGTCATTAAATTATCAGACAAAGGTTGCAATCTGGTTATTTTGAGATCTGAGGACTATGTGAAAGAAAACACAAGGATACTATCTGACCAGGCCTGTTATGAGACTTTACAGACAGACCCCACTCTGAAATACAATAAAGAACTGATTAACATACTTAATGGGGGTTTAACACACAAACTGATTTCAGAGATAGAATATAACTACATCCTGGTCAGGACACCAAAGATTGCTACTTTCTAAAGCATTCCAAAGGTTCACAAAAACAAAACACCGCCCCCAGGGAGACCAATAATCTCCAGGATTGGCAATCTAACAGAAAAGGCCAGTTCATACGTAGACAAAGTGCTGAGACCCTTTGTCACTGCCCTGCCTTCATACATTAAGGACACTAAAGATGTCCTTAAGAGATTAGAAGGCATTACGGTGGCAGAAGGTTGTATTCTAGTCACTCTAGATGTGGAGGGATTATACTCCAGCATTAAACACGATCAGGGGATTAGGGCAGTAAAATACTTCCTGAACACACGAAGTCAGTGGTACCATAACCATAACAACTTCATTGTAGAACTCCTACAATTCGTGTTACAGAAAAACTACTTCTGGTTCAATAATACTATCTACCACCAGATACAGGGTACTGCTATGGGCACGAAATGTGCCCCCACATATGCAAACCTGTATCTGGGATGGTGGGAATCAGAAGTGGTATTCTCTGAGGAACTTGAGTATCTCACCACACATGTGGAACTATAGCTTCGATTTATTGATGATGTGCTAATAGTGTGGCGGGTGTCGGAGGCTACACTCAAACAATTCATTGAGATCCTAAACACCAATGATCTCAATCTACGTCTAACCCTAGACTATAGTTTTGAGAAAATCTGCTTTCTCGACCTTCTGATCTCCAAAGGCAACCATGGCCTCTTGGAGACAACGATCTATCGCAAGAGTACCGCTACAAACAGCAACCTATTGGCCAGTAGTCACCACCCTAAGTCTCTGATTCAAGGGATACCAGTGGGTCAGTTCCTCAGACTGAGGAGGAACTGTAGTGATGACAAGGATTTCGAACAACAGGCTTTTGATATGAAGAACTGTTTTACAGCAAGAGGCTACAGCCAAAAGACTATAAAGAAGGCCTATAAACGGGCTAAATACAAATCAAGATCTGAGTTGGTCAACAGTAACCCCATCAAATCGGACCAAAAAATAGTGAGATTTATAGGCACGTTTAATAAACAGTGGAAAATTGCCAAGGAAGTTTTACATAAACTCTGACATATCCTAAGGGCCGATGAGGACCTACGTGACTCTATACCTCCCTATCCCTCCATGGTAAGCAGACGGGCCAGGAATTTAAAAGATCACCTGGTCCACAGCCACCATACTGGAGGGGCACCAAGAGCTACATGGCTACCACAATGTGTGGAGGGTTCTTTTCACTGTCAAAAATGCAAAGCCTGCTAACACATCACTGTGACGAAAACCTTCAGTAACTTCAACAACTCCAAACAATATCAGATACGAAAGTTCATCAATTGTAACACCACGGGAGTGATTTACATGGGGGTCTGCATATGTGGCAAAAAGTATGTGGGCAAAACACGCCATAAATTTAAAACACGCATATTGGAGCACATAGGATCCATACGCAATAAACTTGACACCCCTGTTGCGAACCATGTCAATAGGTGTCAGGAAGGAGACCTGAAGTCTATAAGCTTCACTGGAATAGACTATTTTCCCCCTGGAATTAGACGGGGGGATTGAGATTCTGAACTTCTAAAAAGAGAGTCCAGATGGATCTATACTCTGGGAACATTGAGTCCACCTGGACTCAATGAGGGGTTTGTCTTTAGCCCCTTTATCTAAATCTCCTAGGGGATTTTTTCTGCATTCACATAGACCTCTACCTACTTAAGCCTACCATCCTGCAGCATCCACTTTTACCTTGCTTTCATATCGCCTAGGAATAAAACACAACAAAGTTTTCCAGAATGTGCTTTTTATTTTGGTTGATAACTTACATTAACCAGGGACTGCCCATATTAGGGCTATCCCTACAAACATGTCATAATAGTGATTAACTATCACTGATACATTAAATGAGTATAATACCTTATTATGTGTTAGCCCTATTCATGTAAGTCACTGTATCATCTAATGACTTATTATTACAATTACCTTGCCATTGATACTCAGCCCTTAATGCTCCATTCATGGATACATTCTATGTACTGAGCAAAGGGACCAAGGGTCTGGCATTTTAAGTTGCTAAGTTATCTGACCACTATCTGTGCATTATTAAAGTGGGAGCTCCTTGCCTGCTCAGATCCAGCAACCTAGGGGTTAAACATTACATCCACATTAATTGTGACTATAAAAACTCTCACTAACCCACAGGGACCTCCCCCTATAAGTTATGTGCCCTGAAGAAGCGTTCCTACGTGAAACGCGCGCGTTGGCCATACTCCCCCACACACGCGGGACGCCATCACTGTGACCGCAACATTCACTGATATTGATCTAAGTTGCGGAGTCCCTGCGTTCTATAGTATTACAATACGATCCTGTGCGCAGCAATATAGCTTCGCAGGATCTCTCTATATAGGGGACCTTTACTTTATCCTGCGGTTTTTACTTAGGCATGCCCTCGAGCACATCAGCATTGATATATTATGATCAGTGCTGATGTAGGGGACATTGCATACAGGAGATGGTGTTCTACATTGTAACATGGTTACTTACCCTGCTGTTTTTTGGATGCGCCCGAGAAACACCTTACCTGGTGATTCCCGCATGCGATTTACGCATAATTTATCTATTCCTTCTGTTAACATCTTGGGGGGATTTTGCGGGTAACCGCCAAGTGTATATACTCACTTTACGGATCTATTCACGGGATCATATATCTGCCGTGGGTCCGCTTCTACTACCAGCTGGGAATTGTCGGGTGATTGGACGTAATCCATAATTACTCCACAGCACAGCCGCTCACTTAGGCTGCGGTCCCAGTAACTGCCACAGCGCACGGCTCGGTGCGTGCTGTGCGTGTAAGCACCGCCCCTCACTGGGGCTGGGCCCAGTAGTCACCTTCACGCTGAAGGTGCAGCCGCGCCGTACTGCAAGGTTTTTTCAACTCAATTAAATTGAGTTCAAACCTTGCGACGGGGGCGTGGCCACGCCCCCCACCGGCGGTTCACCCAATGAGGGCGAACCAGCCGCGTGACGTGATGGCCACGGCCCCGCAAATCCCCGACCACGCCCCCTCCTGCAGCAAGCTTCCCTCTCTCCTGGAGACCGCAGATCGCGGTTAGTGCTGTGCACGCGCCGCCCCCCCCGCCGGGCGCGCGTGTCACAGACATGACTGGGACCGCAGCCTAACACTGGGCTACGATGCTGCTGCTACATGCAGCAGGGATTTAGCCTATCAAATAAATAAGGACAATAATCTCCTGTAGATACTTACTGCCTCTTTGACTCTGACATATGATTTATACTCTCACATGTCATACCTTCCGCAGCAGTGATTATATCTCTATCCCTGTTGAAGGCATAGCGGCTGTGTGCTCCCATGGAGGGAGACATTCTCTGCTAGGCAGTACCCAATATTAATTGGACACTGCACATCTGCCGGTTTTGTATCTTCTAAGGCCCGGGCCATAGAGGGGTGAGGAGAGTGAAGGCGCGCTAATGCTGAGGATCGAGTGCATTAGTCAGCGCGAATCCACGGACTTGCAGGCGAGCCAGCGTGCGCGAAGGGAGCCGGGGGGAGGTGGTTGGAGGCGGGGCAGTGACGTCGCTGGGCCAATCGCCCGCGACGCACTGATGTCAACGTCACGGCGCCGACGTCACGGCGCCGTGACGTTGACGCTGCTTCAGGCTGATTGGATGTTTGGCGCTCGGCTGAAAACTCCAAAGCCTCCGCACGCCTGCGGACGCTCGCGTGAGCCCCCTCTCAAGGCATCCTCATTGAGGATGCAGGGGCTCAGCGCTGAGCGTCCGCACGGCTCAGCGCGGCCTGTCCGTCTATGGACTCGGCCTTACACTCTGAGGTGTATCTGCATTTACCATTATTTGTAGCAGTTTCACCTTCTCATTGTAGCTCAGAGTTACTTAGCTACATATATATTACATCATTGATACTACTGGCTTTTGAGGCAGTTAACATACAGCAGTTTCAATTATTGGCCCCTTATACTCTGTTTCATAATAGGCTGTTAATCTACAGTATGAGATCCTGATTACTTGTCATATTATCTCCCATACTGTATGTACAATCAACAAAGCTGATACAGCAATGTTATTTTGATCACAGTTTATGCTGTTTGATCTGATTTTAAACCCCTTTATTTTATATTCATTGATGACAATAAAGAATATTTTTAATATTATCACAACCCTTTTGCTGTGATTGAGTGCTCACATACTAGGTTTCTTTTTTCTCTTCTGAATGCGAAGTATAGGAGTATAGGAGAGCACTGGTGGCTGAAATCGCAAGTATCATTGTTGTTAATGGGAGTGCCCAGAGGAATTACCATATTTCACTGGGACGTCGCAGCCAATTTGATTGGTTGATGTACTGTTTGATTACTGCTCTTTTTTTATTACATCATTGATTTTGACCTTGGTTGGCAAAATCAATGATGTTATCTTAAAGGGAGAGATTCCCATGCCAATTCAAGTCGTCTGATTGGTTGAATTTCCATGTGCTAACCTCCCTTTAACATTACAGCACTAATTGTTAGGTTTCAGCCCTGAAGATGAGGATGCCTTCATCCTGGGGTAAGTAACCAATTTTTTTAAGTCACTGTAACAGGGACTTATTCCTGTTAAAGAAAATGCTTCTAAATCCAGCAAGGGGCTGGTTAAATGCAACAGGCAATCAACCAACTCCACCTGCCTAACCAGAGCTCTGTCAGAAAAAGCCTATTCTGAGACACAGGAAGGATCCCCTAGTCCACAACTGGGCTGACCTGGGAACAACAGATGTCTTGAGCTGCATAAGGACTGCAGGCTGACAGCAAGATAAAGGGGACAAGACCTCTATACCTGGAAGCACACATTGCCATAGCACACTAGGATGCAGACCCAGGAGGGCAGAGAGGCCTTCCCCTACAGCTGAAAATGGCGACAAAAAACCTACACTATTAGCATATAGCCAATAAAGAATATCACTTGTGAGCACATTCACATGTCTTAGACAGGTCTGCAACCCTGCCTTTCAACCATTATCACCAAGCATACAGTGCTCCTACTGCAGCAAGGGATTCTGGGAAATGACATGCAAATGAGCACACAATGTGTCACCTTTTGCCTGGAATATTCATTCACATGGAGCCCATTTAAGCTGATGCATCACCATTCATACAGCTTTTAAGCGCAGCATGGGACTAGCAAAGCAAATACAAACCACTCACAGACATGTTTCAACCTTGATGGGTATCATCAGTGTGAGGTTGGTCTCCTGTGAGGAGGGCTTGGGGTCAAGTTGAGGCTCCTACAGTACATTGAACAACGCAGGTGCCTTTGAATTAGAAATAGGCTATTGAGCCTGCATTTATTTTTATGGTCTCTGTGTGTTTTGTTTTTGTTAGCCATCGGTCTAGGATTTGTTTTTTATGGTTTTTTTTTATGGTTGGGCATTGGCCCTTTATTCTATTGGTTTCGGGGGTCTTCCAACCTGAAGATGAGGCGGTGGCCTTCATCCTGGCTGGGGTAAGTAATCATATTTTTTGAAAGGGTCAACATTGGTTTCAAATGTGGCTATCTAAGCCCCCATTGACTTCCTAGGTAGCCACAGTGACAATCAATGGATTGACTCACTATTTTGTTTATATGCTTTTCCCCCCCTGTATTTACTTTAGAAGTTTTTTTTCTTTAAATGCTTATCAATGGGCAAAAGCCCTATTGCACAAAATGGGGAAAGGAAAGGGAGGAACACTCTCGCTACTGTCAAGTAGAAATTAGGCTGCTGGGGCTAATAACATATAGGCAAGAAGCCCTATAAGCGAATAGGGTTTGAAAAGAAGGCCCTATTGTTGCACTCCTAATAAATGTAATGATGTGGTATTTTAAAAAGCAAACTTAATTAGTATCATAACAATAAAATGATGGTGGACTAACTGAACAAAATATCACCTTACAAATTATGCATCTCAGCACTACCCTGGGGTGGTATAGCGGTCTATTTAGAGGTGTATTAGAATGGAACAGAGTATAATCCTCCTTAAGTCCAGATATGGACTACATACCATAGCACCGTTTTTACAAAAAGCAAAAATCGCCACTTACTGAGAATGCAGTATATCCAAAGTCCAAATTAAGACTAAATACTGCAACTCAAAATTTACAAAAAGCGATGATCGGTACTAGCTGAGAGTGTAGTGTTAGTACTGTTAAGGTGTAACAACATTGAGATTAAAAGAGCTCCTTATGTAACAGGAGTGGTATTGTTAAATAGAATGCCAAGAGCTGCCATGTTTGTAACCCCCATAGAGCAAATAGTGGTGATTGTATGCTCAAGTCAAACAGAGTGCCATGTAGTGTAACTCATTTATTGGTCTCCCACAACTTATATTTAGCTACTTATGGTACTTAGTAGCTGTTTACTCAGTACTGCAGATATGCTATTTTGTCTCAACATTTATAAACGCTGAGACTTTGTATCTGCTTCTCATAGTGATATGTAGGTGCAGCTGCAGAGTGATCTACTGTAAGCCATTAATACCAGACTGCCCCCAAAGACAAAAGTATCCCTTTTGTGTCCTATAGGGACACTATGATTCTATGCATAGTCAGAATGGTAAAAGAATAGTGGCTGACGACTGATCTTGCTTAGTAAGTGAGATAAAGTTCAAGGGTTTCCATATAGCTCAGTTATGCAGCTTTGGTGGAGCACACATGACTCCTCTTGCTTGTTTGTACTGCTTTGATGTCACATACACATAGAGCGAAGCCGCATCTAGCTGGACCGCATGCGATCAGTGGCAGCTGTATTCAACTGTATTATTTAGTGTGTGCCCTGGGTTTCGTATGTCTTGTAGGACCTAGCAACTAAGCTGACTGCTGAATGTAAATAAGAGTTACAAAATATAAACACCTTTCACCCTGGCATGACACTTTAGGGAACACAGGTTTGCCGATCATTCAATAGGAGGAGAGCAGCAGAGAAAGAATGAAGTGGAGGAGGGAGCAGGATGGCGGCGGCGGGACCAGATGAGGAGGGCGGCGGAGGAGGATGGAGGAGGATAGAGGAGGATGGGGGTGGGGGTGGGGATGGGGGTGCGGGGGGGGGGGGTGCTATTACCTCCTTTGGCTGTATCTATTATTTTGTCAAAACATATGTTATTATAATATTTAAGGAAGAGATAGCATACACAAGCGCTAACACTATATTAAACCTCTGAAAGTGAATATTGATAAATAACCAAGTGACGATAATAAACACAAACACGTGATAAAGTGTCCAAACATAAGTGAGAGTCTCTTAATAGCTGAAATAATATTTAAGTCATACATTTCGCCAATATATACAAATATTAATGTAACTGAACTCCAACTAAATGTATGTACTCTAATGATATGAGGGAACATGTGGCATTGACAATAATAATTTAAAAAAAATACGTAATTGAAACACCACAAAAAAGGTATATCCTCTTAATGGCAGTGACGTGAAACAAAAAAATAAATATATATTTGTATTAATATTGCACCGTCACTTAGCATGAGGCTTCTCTACATTTGTTGGGGCGCAGCAACACCTTCTAGTGTGGTGTTGGTGTAGCAGCTGTAGTGGATGTCATAGTAGTCAGGGGAATAGAGCGCAGGGGGGTTGCTGCCCAGTAAGGCTGCGTCCCCGCTAGCGCTGAGCTCGCTGAGCGGGCGGCGCTTGGCGAGGTGACTTGCATATATATATATATATATATGCAAGTCCCCGCTCACGCGATGCGCGCCCGCGTATGCGCGGGCACACACGCGATGCGCTTAAGTAAATAAAATGTTTAAACTTTCCCGCTCGCTCAACTATTCGGCAATGCCGCCGCACCCTCCACCCCCCCCGCAAGCGCGCGAGCAGACGCAGGAGACCCGCCAAGCATGCTTTGAGCGCCAGCGCGCTCAGCGCTAGCGGGGACTCAGCCTAAGGCTAAGGCCCCGCTCCCAGAGTCAGCGCACCTGCGCTGCTGACAGGCGGTGCGCTGAGATACACAGACCGCGATCTGCGGTCTGTAGGGAGCGGGAGCCGGAGCGGGAGGTGGGCGGGAGGTGGGAGGTTTGATCCGGAGGTGGGCGGGAGGTGGGCGGTTTGACAGGGAGGGGGGGCGTGGCTTGAGCGGAGGGACCCGCTACTCTCCCCCCCCCTCCCTCCACGGACTCGGGCTGGAGCTGGAAGGTAAGTTTAAACACACACACGCAGGCACTCATTCATACACGCGCACACACACACACAGGCAGGCACTCACGCACTCATACACACACACACGCGCGCACACACAGGCAGGCACTCACGCACTCATACACACACACACGCGCGCACACACAGGCAGGCACTCACGCACTCATACACACACACACACACAGACAGAGGCAGGCACTCGGGCACACACACACACAGACAGGCACTCACGCACTCAGACACATACACACACAGACAGGCACGCACTCAGACACACACACAGAGAAAGGCACTCACCTGCTTCACTCCACACTCCTCCCCGCTCCCCGAAGCCTCTCCTCCTCCCGAAGCCTCCCCTCCCCATTGGCTCACAGCCACACACGTCACGCGTCAAAGCTAGAAAACACCATTCTCTGGTGTCTCCAGCGGCTGACGCGCTACAGCGTGTAGTGCTCTGTGCAGCCAGGGGGGACCGGGACCGGCTCGCGAGGATTCCCCTGCTGGTGGGGAACTCGCGACCCGCCGCCCGCGCCAACGAGCGCAGCGGGACCGAGGCCTAACATGCAACAGGATGTATGTGTGTCGCATGTTGTCATTCAACATTTGCGTGAAGCACTAGGACAAATTATGCAAACTTCCTGTTTTACTCCTCTGTTTGCTCGTACCGGTTAATTTGCTGGGTAAAGAGATTGTGCATGTGCGTGTTGTGAGTCTGAGTGAAATTACAAACATCTTCATGCTGATTGCATATTTCATACCTTAAGCCCAATATTTGGTTACTTATTACTCTCCAGAACGACTTGGCTGTCTTGAAATCTTTCATTATTATTTTCTTCTGTTGGAGGTAAGGCTTCCTCCGCAGCTAGTAAAATGATTGATGATGCTGCTGATGCTGTTAATGTTGCTTCTACTCTGTAGCGAGGATAACCTGCTCTTCTTCTTCCACATTAATATCTTCTGGACTGATGTCCTCTTCAGACTCTGTCACCTCAATGCTGGAACTCTGAGACTCTGAGACTCTGGTTGGGGTGATGCCAGAAAATGTGTTTTCTCCTGTGTACATAAAAAAATTATCGTTAAACCGCTCATCCTTGTATGAAATGTTTATTGTGGAAAGTATATATATATAAATATATATATATAGTAATAATAAGGTGCATGAGGATAGTGCGAGAGCACACAAAAATTATCCAAAGGGATAAAATGTGATTAATGTGATTCATAGTCTGAAATATAAAATATAGAGTCTCCAAACCACTCCACCCCTAGAGAGGATTCTTTTAAACATTTATCACTGTAAATATTTCACTGAGTCACAGATTATTGTTTTTTGATGTAATAAAATTTTATTATTTTTGTTTTCAATTGAAAATACCGATTCAATTGCCTTAATGGCAATTACAGCACACTTGTTTTGCTAGGACAATTTTGTCCTATATCTGTAAAAATCATATCATTTAGAGTGCAATAAGAGGAATCTTTTTTATCCCTTTGGATAATTTTTGTGTGCTCCTGTGTACATAGCCAGGCCCTTGTAATAGATAGAATTGAAGATGGTTATGCACATGTAAGTTGACATATTGTCAATTGCATTCATGGTGATTTGGTTTATGTGGTTTTCTGGAGTTTTACCAGTACAATCTATCTCTACCTAATGGGGAGAACACCAAAGGGAATTGTTAAAATATATTATATTTCGCTATGGTCGCTGAAAAGTGGAAGGTAACCCCTAGTTTATTGCACTGGTTGATACCAGACACAACCAAGCGAGAGATGATCGTTCTCAAGGTACTCTCTCAAGCTGCATAATGTTGTGCTAAGGGTGGTCCACATTTAGTACCAGCTGCATGCTCCTTTTCTTTGGCCATTCGCGATTTAAAAAATTGTTACAATCGCAAAATTGTTTTTTTGCAGACCTCAACATTTCTGAGGACTACATGAATGCTGTTGACTGCATCAACCCCTTCCTGACACAGATATCACTTGGTATAGATAGATGTTTTTACAGCTCAATGACCAAATAATGGGTCATAGTGTTCCACGATGTTAGAAAACAGAAGCTAATTGAAGCTAAAAATGTCTCTGTAACGCGCTATGTAAAACTAGCAGCGCTATACAAGAACATGCTATTATATTTGGCAAAGGGCATCTTTGACCCCAAATAGTGAAAATGCATCATTATGTTCCTGGGGGGTCTCCAGGCTGGTACATGGGGCTCTATGGTAGCGGTCAAGTTGCAATTCTGATCTGACTTGTCTGGGAGCATATTAGTCAGCCATTTTGTTATAAAATCCTCAGTGTCTGTGACCAGGGAGGGTTGAGTATCCCTCCTCCCCCACCCCTTTAAGCTAATTACCTGTAATGACGAATGACGAGAGGACACAGTTTTGGAGGTATAAAGGCAGCGGCTTTGTTTATTTACAATGACAACTGGAGATAGCTACTGTCCCGGTCCGCGCCGGAAGTGCTCAGTGCTAGGTAACGCAACGGGGGGGGGGGGGGGGGCACCCGGAAGTATGTCCCGGTGACCTGCCCCTTCATTTCAACCCGCTTTACCAGCCCCGAGCCCCTTCCGGCAGGACGAGCACCTACCCCTCCCCCCCTAACTGCCACTGCGACAAAGCAAATTGGCCCAACTATTACCCCTCCACCTGGATCTTTCCGTCTTTGTTTTTCACCACGATATATCTTGGCTTCTGTGAAATAAAGAGACGTTAACACCGGCCCCCGTGAATGTGATAATCCCTAACTAAAAAACGGGATGGGTGGGTGGGAATCTGTTGCGAGCCAGGAACAAGTGACCGATCCTTGTTCCTGGCTGCAGGTTTACCCCCTTCAGGCCCCTCCCCTGCCCCTGGCCCACCTGGTTCGGGGAGGCCGCGACCCCCGGTCACTGGCTGTGCCGCCCAATTGGGCTGGCTCACTTTATAATGGCTTCTGGGACCTATCTAACATGAATATTATTCCTCTGTTCCTGTTCTCTGAGTCTTCCTGCTGTTCGATCAGATCTGACACCAGAGATTTTAGGTTAGAGGTGTTTTTTTTTGTTTTATGTAGGGCTTTTATTGCAGCATCTAATTTTTTTCCCAGTGCATCAGTCCTGTTCCCAATACTGTTAATGTCTTTGTGTAACACCGCCATTTCAGACTGGAACATAGATTTTATTTCAACAATAAACTCCATAAGGTCACTTCTGGTGACCAGGTCTCTGTCTCTCTTTCCACCGGTCCTCGGTCCCATCCCTCTCCAAATCGGAGCCCCAGGAACGAGCATACGTCTCCCATAACTGCTCCTTTTTAACAGAGCATAATGATGGAGAAAGAATAAAAGGCATAAGGGATACGCATGATTTATTTAGCTTCTTCATTTAAAATGACAAAATAATCACAAAATATAAAACAATACAAATGTTAAAGAAATAAATCCAATAAAGTGTAACTAAAATATAAAGTACAATGACCTATACAAGACATGTTAGAGCATTTGCTACACCCGAATTAGAAAGAAAAATAGGAAAGGGGATTTTGTTAAAGAAGTATGAAGAATCTGTGAATAGGAAGCACACACACACACACACACGCACGCACGCACACGCACGCACACACACACACACACACACACACACACACACACACACACACCAATCTTTCAGTTCCTTATATCAAACCTTGCTATAATAAGTACTAAATACAATTAAAGTATTAATTAATAATGATATACTAATAGTACAGTGTAAATTAGCTAGCACTAGTGCCCAACAAACTCAAGTAGTATCTTGGTATTTAGCTGGTTCGTTCAGGTGCTATCTCATTTAAAAAGCTTACCTATCAAAACGGCAAAGGGTACTGTGAATGGTTAGAGGTACCTGGTGAACCATAGCAATCCCATTACAGAAAACGAGGAGATCTATTGGGTTGTGTTGAAAACATCAGAATATACATTCACTCTAAGCTACTGCAAATCATGGTCAAAGTGCATTCATGAACAGCTTTGTGCTAGTGGAAACATTTTGCCTTGATAAATGAGAGCAGAAGAGTCATGCAATGAGGTATATGCTGTACAAAGTAAATAAACAGTATGACTAAGTTATGTCCATCTTATTGAGCTTGAGGCATTTAGAAATCTTCTACAGCAGTAAACAACATAAGAATGCAAACAGAGGAAAACCTCAGGAGCGAATGTAACTTTCCAGGGAGAAAGGAAACTAGTAATTATGCTCACAGCTTATCAGTCCATTCCATATGTTGCCTCTGGGATTCAATGGGATTGAAAAACCTGAGCTACTTTTTTTTTAAATAAGAGGCCTGGAGCAACCACAATGGCAAAATATATTATGGTTTAATATTCCTGACAGCACAAATATTTTATTATTTCTTTTTGAAACATGTATGTTTTAACTTATTGCCTGCGTTCACTTATCATACTTGTTACAAATTAACAGTGTTGTTTAGCAGAAGCTATAGAAAGAAAAACAGAACGTTGACTGTTTTTTTTTTTTTTTTAATAATCTTCCTCTCTTGTCATATTTAAATGCTAGGGATAGTTAAATACGTCAACATTTATGGAACCCTATATCTACAGGCAAAATTTCCATCCATCCTTTTTTGCTTTGTTCTTTTTGGAAATAAATCATGATAACATCAGTAGCAAAGACCTTGACTGGAAGATACCTCTCAATTGCCTGTTTGCCTTCTGGCAATATAACCACACACACATCCTCATATTTCACTCCTACACACCAAGCACCAAACAAACGTGTGTATAGATACAGGGAATATTGCCACATAAAGAGACCATGGCTCAGCTAAGTGAGGTTTTAGGAGATGATGGGACATTCTCAAAGTGGTATATAGTAATAAACACAAACTCAAGAAAAGGAAAGAGATCCCTCAATTTGGCACTTAGATTCCCAAATACCAGGTGAGTGTGTGAAGAATTTAACACTTAACTTTGAATGCAAAAAAACAAATAAAATATGGTTGGGTAGCCTGTATAGAGTGAGCTCTAAAAATAATGAAATAAAATACAGGAACTTAAAACTAGTGTGTTGCCAAAATGATCACTGAAAAGGGTTCTGTAGTATAAGGAAGCAGATAATGTAAGCTTCTGCTAGGAGAACCCCTGCACTGTATAGTTGGTTAAGTGATTGCTAGTATTTAGCAGTATATAGTCCCAATTTTTGCCAACTAGATACTTGTGTATCTCTAAGACTTTTGGCTGAGTAATGAAACACATTAATATATGTAGTTTGCTTAAGTAGTTGGAAGGTAGACACAAGGGGGAAATGTTGCAACTGAATACAAGGTTACACTCAGTCAGGGTCAATGTATGGTTGTGCTACTACCTATGATTTAAAGGCAATATTGTATCCCTTATTCGGAGGCTGCAGATCTCACTGTATAGAATGAGGTAATGTAGCGTGGTTGTCTTTTCTAAAGGGAAAGCTGCCATTACGGTGTTTATAGTACAGTATGTTGCTGCAGACTCATAGTACTAGCAGGCTTACCAGGGACATTTTAGTTCAGTCAGATGAAGAAAAAATGGGTATATGGCGCACAGCCAAAGAGAGATGGGTCAAGGTAAAGATAACAAAATTACTTTATTAGTACATGCAAGTAAAAAAAACGGAGGTCAAAAAAGCTCTCCTCTCTCACGTTGGTATCAGTCTTGCTATTTTCACCTGATTACAGAGGTACAGGCCCCGGTATCAATGCCATGTTTAATTCTCCCGGGTAACCTGACTGGGACATTTAAACATGGTGGAGTGTAAGCAATCGGGGAACAAGTCCTTTGTGACGTGTTCCCTCCATACCTGTCTTATCTCAGACCTCCGCTCTGGCACCAGCGCGTGCGCGCACCCCCGCTCTGCTTACAGAGCGCGCGTGCATGCGCAGCTCTTCTAGTGTGCCAAGGAGCTTAGCTCCACCCCCTCTGACGCGCCGCGCTTCCCTCACGCACAGCGCACATACGTGACGATGTGCACCGCTCCCCACCTGCGTGGCAAGTATTCATTTAGCCCACTTGTCTCCTGCAGCCAATCCTTGCCTCCACGGAGGCCGCACCTCCACTCTGCCTCCATTGCTACTGGTTCCTGTATGCTACAAACACCATGCAGTTCCTTTCCTACCTTGCTGAGCATAACTTCTTGTAGCCTTGAGCTCCTGCGTCTGTTGTGCCTTGCTTCTTGTCCTGTGTTCTTTTGCAGTTTAACTCTTCGTGTACCGAGCCGACTTGACTTTGGAACCCCCCTGCATACTGACCCCAACTTACCCTGGACTCTGCAGATATCGCCAACCCAGACCACGGCTATACGGACCTCCACAATTCTAACCTCTCCAACTCCAGACCACAGTTATACAGACTTCCATGATTTTGACCTCTCCAACCCCAGACCACGGCTAACTGACTTGTCTATTCTGAACTCTCCATTCCAAGACCGTGGCAAGTATCCACTAACCCACTCTCTCCAACCCAGACCCGGCTATGTTTGACAATCCGCCTGCCAGGCACGCTTCTGCTGCTGTGGGTGTGTGGTTTACTACTTCCCCACCTCAGTACCAGGTTCCTGTCTTGCTCGTGGGCAGCTCAAGAGTTCCATGGAGATACCGGCACAGAGATAAAATAGATGATCTAAGGCACTACAGATTTTCAAAAGATTTATTGCGTCCAAATAGCACGATGTTTAGACCTACACCGATGTCTTTTTCAAGTTGAAACGTTGTGCTGTTTGGACGCAATAAATCTTTTGAAAATCCGTAGTGCCTTGGATCATCTATTTTATACCTATGCTCAGGATTTCTTTATACAGGTTTTCCTTGAACCAGGAGCACCGGTACAAAATTGCACGTATCTTGCCCTCTTTGATTTCTATTTGGTGTGCAGCACTGTTATAACTTGTGGAGATACCGGCACCCCATACTGGGGGGGCCTGTAACTCGAGAATCAGGGGGGACCCGGGCTGAAATGAATGCAGATCAGCTCCGGAGAACCCCTGCTTCAATAATATGTTATTACAATAAAATAATAGCAGTGCAATCGCCTGAGAGGTGCGCAGAGAGAATAATTGATTCTATCTACTCTCACTGCGCATCTCTTCCAGACTGATGCAGCCTGGTAGGATTCACACAGCGAATCCTGATTAGTCTGGTTGTGCGGATTTCGTGAGCAGGCGGGTGGCTGGACTGTACCATTGGTGGATTCTGTGTCGAATACACTACAAACTATCTGGCTGCATCTGCAGTATCACGGGACAAATAGTAAGCAGGGGGGGAAATAGTGCTAAGGAAATTGAAGACAAAAAACAAGAAGGTACCTGTAGATCTGCAGATTTAGAAGCCAAATGAGAGGGAACAGGGAAAGATGCAGCACTAGGGAACAAAGAATAACCAGACTGCTGACCTGTAAACAGAAAGTTTGACAAGCAAAGAACTAGCAGACTGGGAGGCGTTTATAACTAAACTAAGATGTCCACTGTCTTCATGGACTGTTCTAGTTCATACTGGCCCAGAGTCTGAACCTGACACCTCTATTTGCCTCTACTGGTCTGCGGGGAGTACTGCGGGAGGGAATCATGACAAATACGAATGTTTGCTTCTTTAACATCTTGTCTTCTGATTCCTTTTAGGGCCTTTCTATACTGTTTGCGGCCGTGTGCGCGCGTGTGCATGTGCGAACGCGTGTGCCACATGCTTTTCGTGTGTATGCTGACCTGTGAGCTGTGTGATGGTTCTGTGTGTTTATGTGTTGTGTGTGTTTGTGTGCATGTATATGTGTGTGTGTGTGTGTGTGTGTATGTAATGTGTAATTTATTATTTATTAAATAAAAAAAACACTTTCGTAAAAATAAAATATTTATTAACTTCGTGCAGACACACACATACACACACACATACACACACACATACACACACATATATACATAGATGCACATGCATACATACAAACACATACATACATTTCAGCGCCGGTAGCGCCGGGAAAAGATTATTTTGCCCGTCTTCCCGCTGTCTGTCGGCTCCCCGCTCCCAGTCGTGCGCGCATACACTTGTGGATCATCTTGCACAGCTGTGCATATTCAATTCTTGCTCTTACATCTTGGAACTGTTTCATTTCTTGTCATTTCCTCATTTGATATTTTCTATCCTGTTTTTTGTTAGTGATTCCCCTAGTTGCTTCTGCACTCTGTACTACCATTTGCATAAGTTCTTCATCATTGTTTGTTTCTCCATGTTTTCAAGCACGCTGAAGTGATGTTCCAGCTTTAGTTAAAATCCTCTACCGTTATTCGAAGCGTTCCTCGTTGCCCTTTTTGGTTTTTAATATAGGCATCTTTTATTTCCTTTAATGAAAACTAATGACCTAAACTGTGATCCTGTGATCGATCTCTGCATATGCTGCTCATGGGTCTAAAGAAATGGCGGGCGCAGAATCAATCCTTCTGTCAGTGAAATGCAACAGCTACACAATATCCTTATATTTCTTAGAGCAACATTGTTCATTGTAACACTTTTCACCTCAGACACAGCCTCCTGCTGGGAAAACAGCAACACTTTTCTTTCTGTGATAAGTTGTTGCAAATACTATTCCACTGCTGGGGAGTGGCCAGGTCTCAAAAGAAGATGTCAGAGCTTGCTATAGAAACCAAAGGAAAGGATGCTTAGTACATTAAAACGCATTAAAAATGGCATTAAGAGTTGGAAAACAAAAACAAAAATGCAGTAAGTATTATTTAATACTACAGAACTGATTTATAAAACAAACAATAGGACTTTGAAAGTTTTTCTCCTTTAATGTTGATTGTATTTGTCTTATTTTAATTAGTTTACTTCTTCCCATGTAGATGAAATTTGCAGCTGTGATAATCATGCAACATAACGTAAATCTTAAAGGTATGTCCACATCCAATGTTGTTCTTGCGTAGTGTCCTCACACTATTTTACTGGATATACTAGAACAGGCCTGCACAACATACGTCCTGGACTCTCTGTGCGGCCCGTGATGACTCCCTGACTCCCCGACTCCCCCCAACACCTCCCCTTCCCCCAGCCGGCTCTGCAGACACAGGAGGGAAGGAGCGCATTGTGACACGCTCCCCCCGCACCCGCTCTGCCGAAACAAATGGGAAGGAGTGCCAGAATTGTGAGTGGGGAAGGAGCGCTAGCATTGTGACGCACCGCCCCCAACCCCCCCACCCCCACCAATCCCCAACCCGCTCTGCCGATGCATAAGGAGTGCCAGCGACCCCCCCCCCCACCCGCCCGCGCTTCTTACCTTCTTGCCGCTAATGCTAACACCTCCTGGGGACAGCTTCCACCGCCGTGATCGGGTGCGGGGTGCGGGGTGGGGGGGGGGGAGCGGGGAGGGGCCGAGACGGCGATGGGGGTTTGGGGGTGGTGATGTCCGAGCGGGACGGGGGGGAGGGGGGAGATGATGAATGTCGGTGGGTCATGGGGTGGAGGGGGGAGGAAGTGTGTTGTATGTGGAGGTTGATGGGTGATGTGAGGTGCAGGGGGGGTGCTTGGAGGTGCAAGGGGGGGTGATGTTGAGGTCGGCCAATGGGGGGCGATTGAGTGTGCATATGGGGTGATTGAGTGGCATGGGGGGGTTGATTGCATGGTGGTTGATAGTGTCTGGGGGTTGGATTTGAGGTGCCTATGGGGGTGGATTGAGCGGACAAGTGGGGGTGATTTGCAGCAAGGGGATGGTGCAAGGGGGTGATTTGAGGTGCAAACGGTGGTGTGATTTGAGGTGAGATGGGGGTGATTTGAGGTGCATGGGTTGGTGTGTCGGGTGATTTGAGTGCATGGTGGTTGTTTGAGGTGCACAGGGGGGTGATTTGAGGTGCACGGGGGTGTGATTTGAGATGCAAGGGGGGTTGGATTTGGCGGTGCATGGGGGGTGGGAGGGAGGTGCGAATTTGAGGGGGGGTGAGTTTGAGGTGAAGGGGGGGGGGTGTGAGGAGATATGGGGTGGGATTGGGAGGATGAGGGAAACGGGGGGTTGAGGTGAGGTGAAGGGGGGTGGTGAGGTTGCAAGGGGGGTGATTTGAGGTGTAATGGGGGGTGATGGAGGGTCAGGGGGTTGATTGAGGTGCATGGGGGTGGTTTGAGGTGATGGGGGTGATTTGAGGTGCATGGGGGGGTGAGTATTTGAGGTGCAAGGGGGTTGATTTTGAGGTTTGCAAGGGGGTGATTTTGAGGTGCAAGGGGTGGTGATTTGAGGTGCATAGGGGAGGATTGAGGTGCAAGGGGGTGATTTGAGGTGCAGGGGGGTGATTTTGAGGTGCAAGGGGGGGGAGTTTGAGATGCATGGGGGGTGATGGGTGCAAGGGGGGGGTGATTTGAGGTGCATGGGTGGTGATTTGAGGTGCAAGGGGGAGAGTGATGTGAGATGATGAGGGGTGTGGGTGGGTGATGTGAGGGGTGGAGGGGGGGGGATGATGATGTGAGGTTCAGGTGGGGAGAGGGTGATGGGTGATGTGAGGTGCAGGGGGGGTGACTTGGAGTGCAAGGGGGTGATTTGAGGTGCGGGGGGGTATTGGGTTGGTGTTTTGAGGGCAAGGGGGGGGTTGATTTGAGGGTGCATGGGGTTGATATTGAGGTGCATGGGGGTTGATTTGAGGTGCAGTGGGTGATTTGAGGTGCATGGGGGTTGATTGAGGTGCAAGGGGGGGTGATTTGAGGTGCAAGGGGGGTGTGATTTGAAGGGGCAAGGGGGTGTGGGTGTGCTGTGTGATGAGGTGCAAGGGGGGTGATGTGAGGTGCATGGGGCGATGGCGGGGTGGGGATGGATTTGTTTGAGGTTGCATGGTGGTTGTTTGATGGTGCAGAGGGGGGTGATTTGAGGTGCAAGGGGGGGTGATTTGAGGTGCAAGGGGGGGGTGATATTGAGGTGGCAAGGGGGGTGATGATTTGAGGTGCATGGGGGTGAGTTGGGCTTAACAGGGGGGTGTGTTTGAGGCTGCAAGGGGGGTGATTTGAGGTGCAAGGGGGGTGATTTGAGGTGCAAGGGGGGGTGATTTGAGGTGCAAGGGGGGGGGTGGATTTGTGCTAGATGTGCAGGGGGGGAGGATGGGGGTGCAAGCAGGGGGGTTGATTGAGGTGCATGGAGAGATGGAAAGGGTGGCTGGGTGTTTGAGGTGCCAGGGGGGTGATGTAGGTGCAACAGGGGGGTTGAGTTGAGTGCAAGGGGGGTGATGTGAGGTGCAAGGGGGGTGATTATTGAGGTGCAGCAGGTGGGAGGTGGGTGAATTGAGTGGTTGTGCACATGGGGGGTGACTGAGGTGCAAAGGGGGGGTGATATTGAGGTGCAAGGGGGGTGTTGAGGTGCATGGGGGGTGAGTTGATTGAGGTGCAAGGGGGTGGATTTGAACGTGCATGGGGGGTGACTTTGAGGTTGCAAAGGGGTTTATTTGAGTGTGCAAGGGGGGTGAATGAGGTTCAAGCGGGCGGGTGAGATTGGAGGTGAAATGGTTGTGAGTAGGGGTGATTTGGGGGCAGGGGGATAGTGAGTCAGGCAAGGGGGTGATATGAGAGGTGGGGGGGGGTGAGGTGCAAGGGGGTGTGAGAGCTAGGTGGGTGAGTGAGTGCAGGGGGGATTGGCGAACGGGGGGTGATGATGTAGGTGCCATGTGGTGAGAGATTGCAAGGGGGGAGTGAGGTGAGTGGCAGGGGGAATGTGTAGGCAAGGGGGAGAGGGAGTGATTTGAGGTGCAAGGGGGGGTGTGATTGAGGTGACAAGGGGGGTCGATTGGTTCTGTGTTGAGGGGGCCATGGGGGTTGACTTGTGAGGTTGAAAGGGGGGATGGTTTGAGGTGCACATGGGGGTGATTTGAGGTGCATGGGGGTTGATTTGAGTGCGGCAAGGGGGGTGATGTTTGAGGTGCAAGGGGGGGGTATTTGAGGTGCAAGGGTGTGTGATTTGAGGTGCAGAGGGGTGATTTGAGGTGCAAAGGGGGTTGATTGAGTTGCAAAGGGGGGGTGATATGAGGTGCAAGGGGGGTGATATGAGCGTGCATGGGTGGGGGTGATTTGAGGTGCAAGGGGGTGATTTGAGATGCCAATGGCGGGTGGATTTGAGATCGCATGGGGGGTTGATTTGAGGTGACAAGGGGGTGATTTATGCAGGGGTGATTGAGTGCATAGGGGGGTGATTTGAGGTGCATGGGTGGTGATTTGAGGTGCAAGGGGGAGAGTGATGTGAGGTGCAGGGGGGGAGAGTGATGTGAGGTGCAAGGGGGGAGAGTGATGTGAGGTGCAAGGGGGAGAGTGATGTGATGTGAGGTGCAGGGGGAGAGGGATGTGAAGTGCAAGGGGGGGATGTGTTTAGTGTGCAGGGGGTATTGTGTGTTTGAAGTGGAGGGGAAGTATTATGTGTGTGGGTGAGGGGGAGAGATGGGGGTATGAGAGATAGATGGGGAGTATCGCAAAGATTGATAGTGAGGGGTTCTGGGGGAGATATGAGGATGATGATGAGGGGTGCTGGGGGAGATATATGAGGATGTTGATGATGAGGTGCTGGAGGAGAGATGATGATGATTTTACCTGTGCGGCCCAATTTTCTTTTCCTTGGAGTAGTTCGGCCCTTCTCACTTTACGTGTTGTGCAAGCCTGTACTAGAACAATGTAAATAAAGCTAGAGATGGGCAACATTCTCACAAAAATTCGAATCCACCACAAATTTGCAAGTTCCTTTCATCTGCAGATTTCTGTAGATCTGTATCAAAAAGGCAGATTTTGTTTTTCCTATCACTAAAATCCGCAAATGGTGGGAGAGAGGCCAATTTTAGTAGAATCTCAATCACTATCTTTAATAATAAAAGAGCCTGTGTGTATATCCGTCTATCAGGACGATAGCTCCAAGACCATGAAGCCTACAGCCCGTCAACTGTGCTATAGCCTTTTCATAACTTAAAATGTGATGGTAAATCCTACAGGCTTGAAAATGGCAAAGCCAGTACAACCAACCTCGCACTGATGAGACCCATTAAGGTTGAAACATGTCTGTGAGTGGTTTCTCTGGCTTTGCACCTGATTCCCATGCGGTGCTTAAAAGCTGTGTTAACACTGAGCATTCCCTTATAAGGGTTCCATATAAAAATGGGTTTCAGGCAAAAGGTGACATGGGGTGCTCATTTGCATATAATTTCCCAGAATCCCTCGCTGCAGTGGAAGCACTGTATGCTAGGTGATAATGGTTAATTTTGCAGACCAGTCAAAGACATGTGAATGTGCACACAAGTGATCTTTATAGATCTATAGATCTATATATATATATCCCCTCAAACATTCCTTCAAATAACATATGGAGAGTCACCTGTGGTAAGAAAGGAGCACACCTTAGATACCTGGGAAATATTCTAGTGGGGTATGAAAAGTATATTTAAATGACTGAAACTCAACACTTCATAATAGGAGTTCCATAAGAACTATATTGACAACTAAGGTAATTTGTAAAGATGGGGATACTGTTGTCGAGCCCAACAGGACTAGAACCCACAACCTCTGCTTTTTAGGGCAGCAGCTGTAGCATTGAACTAAACCTGCTGCTGAAAATTCTCCTGTCACACCATACTTTTTTGAGCTCTATTGCTCAAACCAGAGCTGAAAAAAATCTATCTTTGGAATTGGATATCCTATTCAACTCACAATGAAGCCTATTCATTAAATTGTGGGTTATGTCATGCAAAACTGCTAGAACACAAATTTCAATTTGAAGCAATAAAAAATGGGCATTTTTATTAAGAATTATCTGTGCAGGGTTGCATATCACATCAAAAGCCATGGAGCTACTCATATGCTTCCTTACAGCTGCAGTTCAGGCAATATCCTGCATGTGTGTTTTTTTTTATAAATAAATCAGTTCTGTAGTAAGAAAAAATACTTTTAGCATTTTCTGTTTTAAAAAACAACAACTTTGAAAGACCAATTTTCTTGTATTCTATTTTAACAAGCATGCTTGTTCCTATAGCAACGATTTACATTCCCCATATTTAAAGATGTTGCCAAACTTTGCCGATCAATAGACGGAGAACGAATTGACCGGCAGCTATGCAGTTCTTTAGGTAATTAGAGATTGCCCACATGAAACTATTGAAGTAAAAAAATAAATTTAAAAAATAAATAAAAAAAAGACTGAACTGCAGCTTTAAGCAGGTGTGCTTTGAGGTGGGACTTAAAGGTGGATAGAGAGGGTGCTAGACAGATATTGAGGAAAAGGGCATTCCAGAGATATGGGGCAGTCAGTGAGAAAGGCTTAAGGCGGGAGAGGGCTTTACGTAGCGTATAAAGCTTTAAAAAAGTATTTATTTATGAAGGAAAATTCTGTAGGAGGGCAGAAAAGCTATTTGCAAAACAAACATGAAAACATTGGAATTAGCATTAGTGCTGGCCTAAGCAGGTTTTGTTGTTTTAATTCTGCTAAGTTTAGAGAACAATTGCATTAAGAGGTCAATACATTAATATGGTTGTTTGCTGAAAAATAAATAGCTAAATGAAAAAAGACCACAGCTCAAAATGTATGTTGCTTCTCACGGATTCCTTCCTATACTGTTTTTCTCTGATAAAATACAGTGTGAAGCCCCCCTCACATCATTGTTATAGCAATAACAAACTTGTGACCTCGAAAGACTTTGGGTCCTTTTAACAGTATAACATATAAATGCTAACATACTTTCTTGTGATTAAGCAAGGTCAGTTATTTTCTTAATTGTGTTTTGTAACCGTTTTGTAACCGTACAATATACCCGTGGGCTCATTTTATGACATGTATCAAGGTATACAAAGTACTTAATAAGTACTTAATAAAGGGGAAAGTATGCACAGGCTATCAACATGATGTACATTTTTTTTTAAGAAGGGTACAAGACGCATGTAGCACTTAATATTACAACACAAACACACATAAATACTGTGTGTATATATAATATATATATATATATATATATATATATATATATATATATATATACATACACACACAGACACACACACACACACACCTGAATTGATATAAAAGGGTGTTCAGGTCAGTGAGAACTGGATACAAAAGTGTGGAAGGGAACCAGCACATCTGGATTAATTAATTATAATGTTTATTGGAAAAAGACGATCAACGTATCGTTCCCCTTGGGACCTTTCTCAAGATGGTGGTAAGTGCAAATAAGTGCACAAATTAACTCAAAATGTGTCCACAATGACGTGAAACAATGTGCATAGTGATGTTACAGTGACGTACGTACAATTCCTCAGGGGTGAAGCAAAATTGTCAAACGCGTTGGGCTGACCCTTGTGAGCCACCGTAGCGATTCAGTTTTGGCACTGTATTCAGAAGTGCCGGCTCAATACCAGTACAGCTGAATGAACTACTCCCGAGATGCGTAATCACAGCAGGGAACCTCCATGTAACCTGCCGCATTGAGAGGGGAATGTTTTTTTCTTCTATCTTCTAACTAAGATTCAGTATACCACTATACATCTTGATAGGCTGTGATAGGAAGACCGGGTTGCATTAACCATCTGCGCCATAGAGAGAGCAACCACAGCCAAGTTAAGTGTGCCTCAATAAGTTGATTCCTGCATTTGTGATTACACCCCATATTTTATCTCGTTATGTATTAAATCTATTTAGTCCACGCGCCAACAAGACATCCACCCTTACATCGTGACAGTGCAGTTAAAACTGGTTGAAAAACAAAAGTTCCCTAATATATATATTTCTAAAGAATATGGATTGTGCCTATGGATTGCCTGAACTAAACCTTATATCAAGATGAAGAACTTTGTGCAACCAAAAAGCACTTTGAAGATTTTGAATGCTTTGCAGTATACAAAATATCAGTGGATGCTGTACAGAAAGAATAAATAATTGTAAGAATTTGTAATCCTTAGTAGCAATGTCTCCATGTATTTGCTTTGACTCATTTGGCCTTTCAAGGCAAGCTCGAGGGAAAATAAATGAGTTAAACACTATCCCTGCCTGTTACATGTGGAGACATTTTTTAACCTAATTTCTAATTATAGCAACTGTCTAAAATGTAATATGAAATCCAGTCCTCTCTCACTATTCTGAGTCTTACACTACTACTGAAAACTTACAGAAGTTCTCATGAAAAACAACCAAACTAATAAACTGAACTTGCATTGAGATAAATGCAGGCTGCTATTCTTCATTGAGGTACAAGTAGATGCAGCACAATTCAAATCAATATATTATGGTAAAACGGAGAGAGCTTAAGTACAATTTAATTATTTTATTGCTAATAAAACTAAGAATCCTTTGCATTAGGAACCCCCCGCCCCCCCAAAAAATGCCACTTACCTCTGTCTGCACAGATCACAGTTTTGTTTCCCCTCTGCTCTATTCAGGAGATATAAGCATTTCAAATATTAAGTGTCCGTAAGGTTAAAATGGAGCTCTCACAAGACCCCAGTGCAGTCTAAAGGTTACCATAGTAACATCATACGCCAGAGATTAAGAAAATAAAACGCTAACATTACATGCATTAAACTCATTCTAGGTGTGTTGCTTCTTCAAAACATTGTACTGTACATCAGAGTGCATTAAATAAAGATGTACAGTCATAAAAATCACAAAGTGATTGAGCTGTAAGATCAGTTGTCAAAGTGACTAGTAATGGTACTGTACCTCAATTAAAGAAAATTCTATGTGTATATGTGCTCCCATGTGTAAAATAGCTAGATAGCCCCAACCCTTTCTGGCAAACTGCAATTTGAAACCAATGACCGCTTCTCCCACTGGTGCTTTTGTGTAAGATCTGCTGCAGGGCACCATGGCTTGTAATAACTTTGAATACATTTGTAAATGCACTTAGAAAGTAAGAATGGAGAGGGGCTTCCTAAAATAAATACATTTTTCATTAAGAAGATAGTGGAACTACAAGGTGTTCTGTACCCCATAGCACCCTCACATTTTGATCACTGTTTATCTGTGAAGAGGAAGGTGATTTATGGAGTAGCACCATTTTGTAAATGGGGATCATAACTAGGGTGACCAAATTTCCAAAAGTAAAAATTGGGACACAATAAAAAAATATTTACAAAACAAATTATATCCCTTAAAAATAAATATTATAATGGTATTTATCTCCAATTATGCTAGATTATTGATTTATTTATCTTTCTCCCTCTCCCCATCCCCTCTTCTCGCTCACCATATCCCCTCTCTTCTGTCACTCTCCATCCTCATCCCCTCTTTTTCTCTCCCTCCCCTCATCCTCTCAATCTAGCTACCCCCTCTTCTCTCCTCATTCTCATCCTCTCTCATCCCTATCAATCCTCTCCCCCTCTCCCCTCTCCCATCCTTTCTCTCCCTCTCCCCAGCCTCTCTCCCTCTCACCAGCCTCTCTCTCTCCCTCTGCCTCCATTCTCTCTCCTCTCTCCCTCCCCTCACTTACCCAGCCACTCACACTCTTACCAAGCCACACACGAACCCATGAACATACTTACCCACACACACACTAACACACTTAATTACGCACACATACACACGTGCTTGACCTCAGTGCTTGTGATGCTGCTCCCCCAACCCCCACAACATCCTGCTGGGCCTGCTTCAACCCCAGTTGAAAGCATGCCTGAAGAAATGTGTGCTTCTGTGCCTATTCAGCCTGTGTTAGGGAAACAGGTTACTGTGGAAAGTAGATCTGTTTTAGAGGAAGCAGGTAGTAGTGTTTGTGTGGACCACCATTATAGGTTTTTCCACTGTGGCTCTGGATCTGGTTTCAGTGGCACCATCTGAGTCTGCTTCACCCAGCACCTCTACAGCTGCTTTTGCTGCTCCTGCTTGTGTACTGAAATCTTCAGCAGGTGGGTATGTGGGCATTCAGGAAACTCAGGCAGGAGGAGTGTTTAGGGTAGCAGGGTGCCCTTCTGGAAGTCAGGACGTTTCAATGGCTGTAATCCCATCTGGTCCAGGGAGTGCCCTACTGGAATTTGGAGAAGCTGAGGGTGGCATTGGTGATAATGTTGGCTCTGCTGATGAGCTTAGCGAGGAGTTGGGTGCTGGAGAAGGTGAGGCAGAGGAAAGCGGATATGCATCTTGTTGATGTTATGGTGTAAGTCCCCAAGCTTCCCCGTCTTGCATTCCAGACTCTTCCCCTGGCTTGCAGGCATCACAGGAGTACAGTGACTTGCGAGGAGGAGCCACCAGCATAGTTTGGCAATACTTCCCATTGCCCAGCAATGGCTGAGCTCCTCGGAGGTGGTTCAATGTGTGATTTGTCATACATTGGTGCATATGAGCAGGAGTGGAGGATACCTGGGTGTTAGTGGTCAACATTTGCAGAACATGGACCATGACATTTTGGAGAGGCTGCGTCAGTGAATCTCTGTGCCATGTTTCTCCAGACATGATGATTCATCTCTGGGGCATTGTAGAAGAGCCACTACCACCCCCCTGCTGAAGGAGGCATTGGTCACCCACTTCCTCTCCTCCATAGAAAACCAGGTACAGGTGGTATACACGGTCCACCCCTGCTGTTAGAAGTTACTCTGTTGCTTTTCCAGCCATCTCCCCACTTGTGGGACCTCCTCCTTCTCCCCCACATCCACCAGCATCCCAGAAACAATAGAGAGAGGGACTGAAAGAGAGACAAAGTAGGCTTCAGAGTGGGATGGGGTAAATGGGAAGTTGTGGACACAGATCCTCACAGAGCATCTGACCCTGACCCATCCCAATGAGCTCCACAGTTTGGAGCTGTTTGGGCCATGGTTAATGCGAGGTGATGCTCCTCGTGTCCCTTTAGTTGCGCCTCCTCATGAACATGATTATGGAGCTAATTCATCCTTTCCAGGACGTCATCCTGAACGCAATAGGCCAAGTTCCAATTTAGAATTTAATAATAAATTCCTCCCATCCACTTTGTCTTGTTATCACTCGTTGATCTTATCTTTTTCTGTCGGGTCTGTCACTACAGAACAGGGAATTATTTTTCCTGTCAATACACTGATATGATGCGGATTGTGTACTAACTTCTGACACTGGTTGCAAAAGACCTTGTTTTAAGTTTGGGTTTGTGTTGTGGTGTATGTATCGATTTTTCATGATGGTGTTGTATGTTACAATCCTTTACTATGGTAGTGGAGTTATCTTAGGACAGTGTTTCAACCTTTTTTTGGTTAAGGAACCTTATAATATCTATTGTGAAGTTATGCATAACCCCAAACCTCTCTAATAGCATGTCTGAGATCAGATGCATTGTAAATTCTTCTGTATTTGGTACAATTTTCAAATTACCTGAAAATTACCGGGAACCCTTTAGGGATGCCCGGGAAATGTAAGGATTTCTAGGTATTAGACCCTTGTTAGAAAACACTGTCTTACGATATCTCCTTATTCAAACATCACCATCCAGATGCTATTTGTTTCTGCTGCTTTTTACATGGCCTTGTTTCTCTGCCTATTTTGAACACGGCTGCTTTGGTTCTTCTGCAGTGTTGCTGTTACTGAGCCTACCCTCTTCAGTTTTTTGTTTGTTTTTTAATTTATTTAGAATCCCCCAAAAAATTATAATAAAAAAAATACTAAAACATTTATGTATTTTAAATGTTAAAAAAAAAAAAGTTTTCAAATGTTAGTCAAACATCAAATCATAGTTGAAAAAATTAAAGTTAATCAGGTTTAAAAAAGAAATTTAAATAATATTTTTTGTATTGTGTTGTTAATCATGGTTACTATTACTTTTCAAGTGAAGGCTGTGTTAATTGCCTTCGAATCCAACCACATCAAACATAGACACAGCTAATGTTACAAAAAAGACAGCAGTTAAAAGCATTTACAGTAGGTATAAAAACCATAAGCTTGGACATCAGAATCGGTCCTCACTCCAACATCCAACTTCGTAAGGGTGATGGTGGAAGACAGGCAAACTTGAAATCACTGCAGGTGTGACACTTGGTCCTGCACAGAAAGTCCCAATTTTAGTGAAGCAGGCTCTTGAGGTAATAATAAGCTGAAACTCGGCAAGGACACCAGGCGGGGAGGTGAGCACCATAATGGAACGGATGGACGGGCAGCAGCCTGAATGGAAACCGGCTCAGGCAAAAATTGGCAACAGTCCAAACAGCAGGAGCATCTAAACTTCTTACCTGACCCCAGCAGGTAAGCATGGGCAGGTAGTCAGGTCTGTGTGAAGGCTTGAGCAACATTGTTCTTTGTGGACCGCTCTTTCCTCCTGTCCTTCTGTTGGGGGTGACGTCATACGCGAGTGCTTCGGTGCTTTACTGGTGCACCATACACACAGAGTTGACTACCTGCCCGTGCTTACCTGCTGGGGTCAGTTGAGAGGTTTCTATGCACCTGCTATTTGGACTGTTTAAAACGTGGGTGAAGACGAGCGCATGCAAAGAAAAGCACAAAGATAACTCTTAGGTTGGGAGCATATATATCACACAGCACAGAAATGCAATTACAAAATATATTGTGAAGGGGGATAAAATGGCTATTTGAACAGTACTCACACGGCCATGTGTGAGGGAATAACACAAAGGGATGTCTTTGGGCACTAAATGTGCCTCCTTCCACCGGTGGATTCTGGACCCTCAATGCCAAGGTGTTTTTGCACTCCCGGCAGAACCAGAAAAGGATGACAGCCCCAGTAATCAGTGATAAAAATGTATATCACACAGCACAGTAATGTATATACACTGTAGTGTGAAGGGGATAAAATAGTTATTTAAACAGTACTCACCCTTGTGATTACATATGTGAGGAAATCACATAAAAGGATGTCTTTGGGCATTGAATGTGACTCCATCCACCAGTGGATCACTGGACACTCAATCTCAGTGTGCCTTTGCACTCATGGACAACCCAGAAAACGATAACAGCCACAAGGAAACGGTGTAAAGGACAGACAATTTATTGATAAAACAAAATATCCATGACTCACTTTAAAAGAACAGCAACGCCGGTGCAGGTAGCCCTCTCATAGTCTGCCGGTACAGTGACTTCCTTCTTCCGCGCCTGGATGATCGGGATGTGACCCTGATGCTCGCTGGGGCTACGGTTGCTGATGATGGACATAAAGCTCAATGTCTCAACTGGAACAATGCGTTTCACAAATTCACTTCGCTTCCTCAGGCATTTCATGTATCATTGCTTAAAACCTTTGTACAGGATCCCAAGTCTCCTGTGCCCACACCTCCTCTGGAACATCTTCTAGTGGAAGGACAACAGGAGTTCATGGTGCAGATGATCCTGGACTCCAGAAGTAATATACAGTACCTCATTCATTGGAAAGGGTTTGGTCCGGAAGAACGTACCTGGATCCCCAAGGATTGATTTCAGGCACCTCATTTGGTACAGGCCTTCCGCCGGAGGTACCCCTCGAAGTCGTGCCTGGAGGTCGCTCCTGATGGTGGAGAGGGGGAGGTTCTGTGAGGATCGGGTACGGGCGTCACCCCTTAGACAGCAGCATCAGCAGCAGACTCCGCTCCAAGATTTGATACAAACTGACTGCTGCTGCTCTTCATCAGTGCCTGATGGGCTGAGCTCACTCAGCAACGAATCAGGGGGCTGATACTTGCAGCAGCTTCTTCTGCTGTACTCCTCAGCTATTGGCCGCTCTCCCATTATATGCTCAGCTATTGCTGCTGCAATTTGGCTGAGCATAGTGACTGCTTCCTTGTGATGTTGTGCTAATTGCAAGCACCTTGAATGTCCTGCCGTGCCTTGTCTTGCCTGCTGCGCTATCCTTTATATTGCAGTTCTATGGAAATTTTGGCTTACCTCTCAATGATCCTATCTATCTCCCACCCTCGACCATGGCTAGTGACCCCAGCGATCCATACCTCCTCCAACCAATGACCACGGCAAGTAATACGACGATTCTCCCTTTTCCAACCCTGACCCAGCTGCCCACGACCACGACTCTGCATTCCAGACACGATCTCGCAGCCTTAGGTCGGTGTTTCTGTATCCCCATCTCGGCTTCGCGGTTCAGTCCAGTTTGTGGCGGGCACCCATTACACTCCTCCTGCAACCTTCCCGGTAGGCCTAAACACTCACCCTTGGGCAACCACCCACTTCACCCACCCCTCTACCCCCAATAAACCAGGTACTCGGGTTAACCCCTTCATTAATGAAGCTGCTTTTATTTTATTTTAATGACATAGTACTGAAGCAAGGGGTCGTCAGAGCTAAACCACATTCATTTCAGCCCGGGGACCCCCTGATCCCTGATTTACAAGCCCCGGTATGGGGTGCCAGTATCTCCCTGCTTTGTTAAATCTCCCAAGTTACGTGATTGAGACATTTAAACTTTGCAGAGAGGTCCGCGACTTTGTCTCCATTTTACCGTTCTCGCAACTTTATAGACAAAATAAGGAAACTTACTATTCCACTTTGCGCCTTATTTGGGATCATAGAAATATTGATGAATCCCTACTTATTCTTTTGCTATTAATGCACCCTATATTTTTTTTTACAATTCGAGAATATCTCCACTTTATAAAATTTGAGGAATCTGGCCCTTTGTGTGGGAAACTAGAATCTCTTTTATTGGATACTCTTCAGGAGATGGTAGAGAAGGAATGTATATGTGAAATAAGGGGACAAAAACAAAAATTTGACATACACTGTACAACAATTACTATGTATGATATGTATTGTTCACCATGCCATACAAAATAATTGAAAGAAAAAACATAAAAACAAAAAATAAAACAAAAAACCTTCTCTCTCATCTCTCTCTCCTGTCCTGCTGCCTAGTGCCTACCAATGCCTACCCACCCAATGCCTATCCACCAGTGCCTACCAATGCTTACCCACCCAGACCCGGTTCAATCCCACACATTCTCTCCCTTCCCGGATTGTACCCAAAACCTAGTGGAAAATCAGCCGATCGGATTTTGGCATCTTCTCCCATCTCTGCTCACCTGGCATGTTTAACTTTTACCCCCCTTTCATAAATCATTACAGATCTAATGTGCAACTGTTATTAAATTGCCTTTTCTAAGAGATAAAAATAATATAAAATTGTAACCTTGAAAATGAACCACCAAATCTAATGCATTTAATATGATTAAATACAAAATACACATATACAAAACACTCCCTTATTTTGAAATACAAGCAGGGCAGCTCGTGTTTTATCAACAAACACCAATTTCCACCAGTCCAGTGTTGGGTTAAAACTTTCCAGACCGTGCATTTTTTTCACATAAATATTAAATATCATTATCTGTGTGCCAAGCAGCCAGTACAATATGCCAGAGTCATTTAAGTTGGAATGTACTTTACAACAACATCTCAGCTGTGCTACAAGATTCTCCTTCTGAAATCAGTTTGCCCTTAGAATGCCCAGCTATCAGACATAAGCATTCTGCACAATGTTTTGTTCCAAAAAAATGTTGGCAGAAGAGTAGAACAAAGAACCTTGTAATTGGCTATTAAGAATGATAGAAGGATGGCACTTTTTTCATAACAATAGTGAAGGTTATTGTTTGTTTGACAAATATAAAAAAAGTAGCAAATCAACACTTGTATTGATTAATACTAAGGAAAACAGATGTCTGCTTTAAAAAAAAGGAACAGGAAATGTAGTTGTTGAGGTGCAATAGTTCAAATAAACAGCAGGCACAGTAACAGCTGACAAACATATTAAAACAAGTGTTCTTATTGTTAGTAGTCATAGCAGAAAAATAACATGGAGACCTTTAATCTTGTTCTTATTGTCAACATTTCTATTCTCGCTTTATAAATAGGGAAGGACAACACGCACAGACACATACATTAGGGGTAATTTATGTAGCCAGGTCCCCCTTTTACCTCTGGGCTGCGTGAGGGTGACGGCTCTCAGTAGCTTAGGAGGTTGTTCTGGGTGACCGGGTTGCCGGGAGGTTTGCGGCGCACTCGATCGCGGGGGTCGCCATGTTGAAGTGCTCGCGCATGCGCAGGAGAACTCGCGCATGCGCAAAGTGTATTATGAGTTGCGGCGGCCATCTTACTCCACCTCGCGCATGCGCAGGAGACATACAAGTGGCGGCCATTACACCCAAGCTCTGCATGGGAACTACAATTCCCAGCAGCCCCAGGGGCTGCTCATCACATGGGCCAGGACAGCCAATAGGGCTGCAAGGATCTCGGCAGGACTATGGATACATTTTCGCACTGGGAGTCGGAAGAGGGACCTCTGAGGAGCATGTAGTGTCCAGGGAGCAGTGCTCCCCTGGACTAGGCCAGATCTTCCCCCTTAGGCCCCAGTTAGGACCCGACTCACTGTATCTTGTGGCTGCTATAGGGAAAGCCCATAGTCAGGGACCTTTCCCCCAGTAGTTGCATATATCAGGTACAGCCCCAGTGAGATGCCATGCGGTGACTGTGGCCTGTGGTCTGGGACCAGACCAGCTACATGGTAAAGACGGTAAGGTGATATTATCCACACCAGAATTCACCCAACTCGGATGCGGATGCCAGTGCGGAGCACAACATTGGATCAGACGGACCCTCTTTGTTATTCTGCATTACCCAGCTGCTGGAGCCCTGGGCAGGTACCTAACCAAGTGCAGTAACACTCCATGGGATAGCGCTATCTCCAACACTTTGGGTGGGCATTGAGATTGGGAAAGGGATATCAGGGGGTTGGTGCCTGGCACCCAATGTACTCTGAGGACACTCACTGTGGTTATCAGGCTGGGGGCTATTTTACTGGGTGGTACAGGGTACTCATATTACTGTGTTCTGCAAAGGTTGTTAGCATATATTTGTGTGCGTGTATTATTAGTATTGTTCCTGTAAGGGTCCATCCCTCCAAGTCGGGATCCCTTGCAAGAGGAGGCACTACCACCTTAAGAATCAGCTACACTCCAGGCTCCCAGCGGTGGAGGTTCAGGCCTTCTGTGAGCCACAGGTAAAGCAACACACACCGTTGTCACCATATCTTTCACAGGGTGCGGGAAAGTGCGCTACATTTATTATACCGAAATAGGGTTGATGTGAATGTTTTTTTATTTTTTGACTGATGCGGTTAGTCGCTTTGGAATATATTGAATTACTCCTTAGTCACAAAAAAATATACCTGAATGTATATTTTCAAATCTGAACAACAACACCAGTGATCCAAGCTCTGGTACTTCAGCAGCATTAACTACTATACAGTAATATTGCCAAACTCTGTATCTGAAGTGACAAACCACTGATGACCAGTCATATAAAATAAGGGATGAATGATGCAAAACATAAAGTCACCAGGTGCATGGGGCAGCAGACCATATTAACACAAAGGAAAAATGAAGGCTCATGAAGATCTCAGGGGGAAAGTGCAGTGAAAATGTAAGAGATTACAATGATAACCTGGTCCTGACAGGTCAGACACACTGCAACATTCTCTGCTGACAAGCACAAGGCAAACAAGACATGCAAAAGCACAATATTACTCTGACAATCTTCCCCAGAATACATCAAACCCAGCTAACTTCTGGAAGCTTATCAACAATATATTCCAGCCTTCTAGCCATCAACAACCAAGTAATATCACTAAGGAGGATATTACTCTGACAAAACCCACTGACATTGCAAAAAGGAGAACTATTGAGCGTGGCAAATGTAGAAAGTGTATCGCACAGCAGATGCTAATGCCAATTATTGACTATGGGGACATAGTATATGGCTCAGCACCCGAAACTCATATTAGCAAACTTGATACCCTCTACAATTTAATATGCCGTTTTGTTCTCCATTGCAACTACAACACACATCACTGCAAAATGCTCAAAGAAATAGATTGGTCATCACTTGAGTCTAGGTGCAAAGTTCATCTCTCCTGTCTTGCCTTCAAATACTTCCTGGGCAAGCTACCCGTCTACCTGAACAAGCTCCTCACCCCAACCACATGCAGCACTTATCATCTGAGATCTGACTCCAAAAGACTGTTCATGTTCCCAAGCAAAGTATCTGGCCGCTCCTGGTTCTCTTACCGTGCACCCCAAAACTGGAACAATCTTACGGAGACTCTCATAGCCACCACCAGTCTAAGTTCTTTCAAAACTAAAGCTGTCTCACATTTTAATCTGGTCTGTAACTGTTACATATGTCTAGAATCTATATTATCTCTAACTGTGCATGCAATGTCTTGTATATAATGTATACCCTGTTCACTTATGTAACTATGTATTGTAACCATGTATTATTTGTCATCTTAACTCTATGTCCAGGATACACTTGAAAACGAGAGGTAACTCTCAATGTATTACTTCCTGGTAGAACATTTTTATAAATAAATACATTTCCCACCATTAATGCTTGGCTCATATGAAGCTCTTATCTAGTTACGTGCCACAGCTGTAACACACACTCAAAAACCTACAATGTTAAATGCATTCATCAAATACTAAAACTGATTTTTTTCAATAATCTTCCTGCACAATAGGTTAGATTTTATTTCTCAAATCCTGGACAATATAGAGTTAAATTGACCACCAGTCGCCTTAGACTTCAATGGGAGTTAACGCCAGAACTGGAGCGATAACCTGCACTTGGTAAATGTTCCCCATAGCACAGTAAAAAGGATGGGATCTTCAACACATGAAAAGAACAAAGTGAAACTCTCTTGAAATACTAAAGTATGTAACAGTATATATAAAAAATAAAAATCGAAAAAATGAATGTTTTTAATAAATACACATATGTAACATATAAGGAGTGGACAGTACAAAATAAATGAAAAGGGCAATAATCAATACAGTGAAAGAAAAAAGAAACAAATGCTTATGCACTCCTGTGGAGACACAAAAAATGTAGTTTCACAGAAATAGAAAAAACACAGGGGTAGAGAGGACAAAAAGAAGGGATACATAAAAAGCAAAGCACAAACAAGAAAAAAGGGGGGAAAGGCCCACTACCAAAAAGTAGTGGTACTTCTCTTCTTTAACCAGATTTCCCTAGAAAGAAGAAAAATGTCCCTATGTTTTTTTTTAATAATCACGGTGCTTGTTTATGAGCACCTTGCAAGTTATGAGCATCAGAATGATTACAATAAAAAAGGCCTGTTTAATTGTTCCATTAAAAAAAATGTTTATTCAAAATTTGAGTAGGGGCTCTAATATTGGCTTTCCTGCCTATTCAATTTTTTTTTGTTTTGCACAAAGTCCCTATTTTGCTTACTCAGAGGGCTGCAAAAAAATGGGGTCTACTTCAAGGTATTATTTGGAAGAAAATTGGTTAAACGTACATACTTGATTTTATCTGACAAAGGATCTATTCAATGTTGATATAGAAGTAGCACAAGCAACATAGGGTTGTCTCTTGTTTTTGTAAGGTAAGACTTATTTTAGAATGTTTAATGCAAGTACTCAACTATGTTGTAATATCTGACAGCAGGTGGACAGGATTGCAAAGGACATTTCACATTTTCACCCTTTTATTTAAATGATTATTGTTTTCTGCCAAGGTTTAGCCTTCCAGGTCAGTAACAAGATGGGATAAAATAGTTGTAGATTTATATTAAGACGAGGGATTGATACATTTTGAAACTCTTACAATGTAGTGTACTATTCTTAGTATACAATATTTTAGATATTTACAGATTAAGAGTTGGATTAAAGAAAAGGGATTTTTGTGCATTATTACCCCTGTATTTAAATAGACAGCTATGCACTCTGAATGATCTGAATAAGGGTATAACTAAGAGGTTATGTTATATTTTTTTGTAATGTGTAAATTCTTTATTTGTAATCCACCTCCTTTTATAACTTAGATTTTTATTTGTTTTCAAAGAAGGACAGGTACAATGCATAAATCCATTGTTTCGTCAAAACAACCAATGTCAATCATATTTAAAATTTAAAAGGGTAAAATACAAAGTAAGTGGGGGAGGAGGTGAAGGGGGCTGGAGGGGGTCCGATTCTTCTCTCATATATTATTTTATTTTCCTGTGAGCTTGTAGCTAAGTGTGTAGTACTCTAGTTTAGTTGGGAGTTATGCCCTCTAATCCTACATGTGACATGTTACATATATGTTCCTCCTAACTTCCTTGGCTTTTATATGATTCTGTTTTACCACATTCATTAAAGGAGAATGCACCTAAAATTATCAAAGTACAATTGTGGTCATCTCTACCCCTGGGATATCTGTCTGGGCCAGCAGCGGTGTCCAGACTTTTAGAAAATTTTCGCAGGTGTCATTAACAAAACTTGTTAATTTTTCCGAATTTTGGGGATTGAAGGAATTTCATTCTGTTTCCCTAATGCTGCGATCTCACACCTTGTTGCCGTTGCGAAGTGAACAACTAGTTTAAGTTCCACTTTGGCTAGACCCAGTAATGGTCTATTTAAAAGGAAGCGCCATGGGTCTAGGGGAATTGGGAGGTCTAAGATCCTCTGTAGGCAATCTTTAATTTTGTCCCATAGTGTGACAATCCGAGGGCAGGACCACAGCATGTGTAACAGGTTTGCCGACTCTCCACATTGTCTCGGGCACAATGGGGAGTATCCAGGTATAAAATTTGATAATTTAATTGTGGTGAGATACCATCTTATCATTACCTTATATGCGTTCTCCTTTAATGTCATGCATATTGAGCTTTTATAATGATTAGGGTCCCTTGGGTGAGGGTTGTGTTTGTTGTAAAAATGCCCTAATCTTGGGGTATCTATAGAATTCAGAGTGAGGGATGTTTTTGTCAGATTTGATTTGTTCAAAAGATTTAATTCTGTTATTACCCTCCAGATCCCTAAATCTGAGTATATTATTTTTTACCCGTGTAGAAGAGTTGACACTATCCATGCCTGGAGCAAAATCTGGGTTTTCCTATAAAGGGGTCATCAGTGTATTTTTAGTGGTTCGACCGCATTTAAATTTAGATGCCTCCCAAATTGACAATGAATTGGTCATAGAGGATAACGGCGATTTTATAGCTTTCTGCACTATTTTTGGGCTCCCTTTTTGTAATGTTTAAATGTTGGTCATTGGCTTTTTAAATTCCCATATGTATAAATTTTACTTTGAAGCGCTGCAATATAATGCTTGGAGACTTTTACTAGGATAGTTTGGAATATGTACATAAGCCTCGGCAATATATTCATTTTAACACAATTAACTCTACTTATCCATGATATACTACTCTTGTTCCACCTTTCAAAATCTTTTTCTATTATTTTTGCTAATGGAATATAATTGGGCTGGAATAAATCTTTAGCTTTTGGTGTTATATTCGTACCTAAATATTTTATACTTTTAGTCTTCCGTTCGAAAGAGAAATTTTCTTTAACTTGGGCTGCCAAACATGCTGGAAGATTTATATTTAAAACCTCTGTTTTTATTAAATACATTTTAAAGTTAGATGCTAAACTATATTTACCTAGGACATTCATTATATTTGCAGCGTTACCAATGGGTTTGTTATTATTAAAAGAATATCATCTGCATACAATGCTATCTTATGTTCTTTGTCACCTATTTTTACTCCCATGATATGTGGGTGATTCCTTATTGATTCTGCTAATTGCTCCATTATTAGAGCGAAAATCAATGTGCCATTAAGTATTCTAAATGAGTTGGAGACCTGCCCATTCACCTTGGCCTTTGCTGATGGGTTACTATATAATAATTACTGTATAATGCCTTTATATATTGTCTAGACATATCTCCCGTTCCTATACGTTCCAGCATTTTAAACATAAAATTCCATTGTACTCTATCGAATGCTTTTTCAGCATCGATAGATAATATCATAGCTGGGATCTGCGTTTTATTAATCTGGTTCAGTATGTTTATAATTCGCCTGGTGTTCTCTTTGGCGTCTCGTTTTGGTATGAATCCAGTTTGATCCACGTTTATTATTTCCGGCAAATATTAATTAAGTCTGTTCGCTAACATTTTTGCGAGAATTTTGACGTCCACATTTATAAGCGATATTGGACAATAGCTTGCACAATTTAATTTATCTTTTGCTGGTTTGGGGATGACCGTTATATGTGCTTCTGACATACACAGGGACAGGTTCCCTGAATCTCTTAGTGTTGAACATACCCTGGATGTATAGTAAAATTGAGTTAGCAAAAGTTTTATAGTATGTATGTGGCAGTTCATCAGGACGTGGGCTTTTCCCAGTGGGCAGATCTTTTATCACTTTTTTTATATGTTATAGCTGCATCAAGACTAGCTCCCGCCTCAGGTGTAATTGTTTAAGTTTGTATATCTTTCATAAATGCTTCCATATCCTCCTATATATGTTCCTTTTTCCTATTTTGCATAGCTTCTATATTGTATAACTTCTCATAAAATAATCTAAACTCTTCTTTAATAACTTTTGGGTCCTGTGACACTAATCCATTCTGTTTCCGAATTTTGCTAATATTATATTGGTTTTGCTTCTGCTTGAACTGGTTGGCTAACAACCTATCCATCTTATTACCTATCTCATAATATTTATGTTTAAGCCAAGTCAGTGATTTTTCTATTTTTTGAGTTGTTAACAAATTAAAATGTCTTCTTGCTGTTATTAATTCTGCTAATCTCTCTTTATCTGCTGCTCTCTTATGCTTGGTTTCAAGGTCGGATTAATTTGCTTAATTTTATAATTTATTTTTCTCTTATTTTTTTTCCTGCGTGAGGCTTGTTAAATAAAAACTGCCCTTATAACACTTGTACGGGCTTCCCACAATATTGCTGGGGATATATTCCTTACATTGTTTTCTGAGAAATAATTTTAAAGAGCATCCTCAATTATTAATACTACAGTGCTATTTTTCAGTAAAGACTCATTCAATCTCCATGTCCACTCACCTTTCTGTGTAGGTCCCATTCCCAAATCAATTTCTAAAGTTACTGGTGCGTGGTCTGACCACGTAATATTGCCAATATTGACTTTCCATATTTTGCTCACATTAGTTTGGTCTATATATATGTATAGTCTATCCTACAATAGCTATAATGTGGGTGCGAATAATACGTATAATCTTTCCCTGATGGGTTTAATACTCTCCAGGCATAAACTAGTGCCTGTTGATCCAAAATTTTATTTATGAATTTATTCTGTTTTTCTGCACACTTTTGTGTGCCCTTTGGAGGTATCTAATACCGAGTTTAGTCCCATATTAAAATCACCGCCCAAACACAGAGCCCCTTCTCTAAATATATTAATTATTGATAATACTTTTTCTAAGAAATCCTACTGCTGACATTGGGGGCATATATGTTTTCTAAAGTGACATTCTTCCCCTTTAGCTTCCCCTTAATCATAATATATCTACCTTCTATATCTTTCTTGGTGGTGATATCTTGCAACGTGAAATTTTTACTAAGCAGGATTCCCACCCCTTTTTCTTATCTCTAGATGAGCTATAACATTTTTTAACAATGCCTTTATTAATCAGTCTTGCTTCTTTTTCTCTTTTAAAATGCATTTTCTGTTTAGACATTTAATCTTTTTATCTCTTCAAGGACCCGTCTCCTTTTTACCAGTTAGTTTAGTCCCTTTACATTCAAAGTGCTTATCCTATATGTCATATTTGTTGTGGTGTTTGGGTTCGTAGTTGATAAACAGCGATCAACCCCAGTTTGTTTCTTACTCGATTCTTTACAATCTTTTGGTACTACATTTTTTCCGGACATCACCTGTCCACTATAACTTTGGATACTTTCTCTCTTCAATGTTTGGCTTAAAAAAAAAAAAAACAATCAAAAATACAAACATACACATACATATTTAACCAAAAATTGGGATCAGTTTCTTGATCCTCCATTTCTCGACAACTCCCACATTCTCTCTTGAAATGGGCGACTCTGCTACCAAAACCGTTGTTAGACAGAGCCACTTGCCCACACCAGTCCTAGTGTGGTGAAATAAGAGGGGGAGGCGAGTCTGAAGGCCTTTTGTGAAGGCATCAATTTTGCGGGTTATAGTCACGTCAGCGTTTATCACACCGTGTTGTGTGTTTCTGACCTCTAGTTTGATAGCTAAGCCTGAAAGTACATTATTCATAGTCTCAATTATTTAAATAATTTCGTGTATATGCTTATAATTATGTTTTTTCACTCAATGGCCTCTGTCTCTTCCTGCGGTTTTCTCAGGTCTCTGCTCTGCAGGTCGCTGTTGTTGCTGACATTTTTCTTCTTGCTTCCCACGTCAACCCATTGTTTCCGTCTCCGCCCTGGGTGGTGCTGGTGGTACTGGGGGTAGCGGAGTCTTGTGGTTCTTTACTTGTCTTAGGTCCTAGAATATTAAGTCTATCAAAATAGTTAATGGGGTTTTCTCCGTATCTGAGAACAGAAACTTTCCCTTGTTGTAAAACAATGAGTTTTGTAGGGAATCCCTATTTGTATCTCACATTGTTTTTTTGAAGGTGCACAGTAATTTCTCTCGTTTCTCTATGGGGTTTCGCTGCAGGGTTAGTGTGGAGAGATCATTATACAGCTGGATCATGGCACCCTCATACTCTCTATACTATAAATACTTATGGCTTTTTGCATGATTATCTCTTTATCAGTGAAGTCTTGCATCTTTATGACTGTGTCTCTAAGGGATCTGATGGTTTGGGTCTAAGTGCTCTGTGTGCCCTGTCCATCCTCCACATACGTTCCTGTGATTCATCAGTCACATGGGAGGATAGCTTTTGTAGGTATGGTACCAGCTCTAGGGGTTCTACTTTTTCAGGTATACCCCAAATTCTTATGTTGGAGCGTCTCCCTCTATTGTCTAGATAAGGCCTGCACAACTCCAGTCCTCGAGGGCCGCAAACAGGCCAGGTTTTCAGGATATCTCCTAAAAGATCTGGAGTGTGCTTTCGGCTGTTGCTTGTTTTTTTTTGTGTGCTGGGCATCCTGTGTGGCTCCGCTGCCTCGTGCTTCTAATCTGTTTTATTTTAGTTTTGGGCAATTTTGTTGATTGTGACTAGTATGTGGTAATGTGGATAGCTTGTTTGGCTCATTTAGTGACTCCCCTGTGGACACAGTAACTCATATAGGCAGCTGTCATGCCCGTTACCTGCCACATCTCCCCTTAGCTCCCTCACTCACTCCTGCAGGCTGGTGGCAGCCATCTTGGAATCTCCATTGTGGCTGATCAGCACTGGTCTCTCGGGCCACACATCCGTGATCAGCTGATCGCGCTGCTGGCTGGAGTAGAGCCCACACAGTTCCACCGCTCAACAGAGAACATGCTCTGCAGCTCTGGGGTAGGAGGGGATCCGGCTCACCGGTGCTCGGGAGGACTCCGCAGCAAAATGGCTACTGCTTGTTCACTCCTGGCAGCACTGTCTCCGACACCGCCGCGATCTGGCTCTTCTCTCTTTTTTTCTCCTCAGTTATTAGAGGGAGAGGTGCTGCTGAGTCGGATCCCTGGTAGTCCAGTCTTTTTCGGTTGTTTGGGGGGTCGGGTGGGTCCGTTTCTCCATCGACTTGATGGAGCTCTCCAGATTCTCGTCTGTTCAGCTCCACGTCCAAGGCACGACCGGTTATGTTATATTTAAAGCAAAGCAATATTATTAACGGCTCTTAGTGAAAATGATATGCAAATGATATGTTAATGAGCTAATATCATGAGCATGCCACTAATCTTTATTATTTTAACGTGACTGAAGAACGTCAAGTTAAATAAGTAAGAGCTAAACTTGCTGTTTGCCATGAGATAACCTATGACATAGGAGAGTGAATGATCAAAAAGCTGTCCAAAGTGCACAAATTGTGAAAAAGGGATAATATGATAGAATCGCATAAAAATGCTATGTGATAAGTCTGTATTAACCTAATGTGATAACATTGTGTATACAATATGTAATTGTTAGTGCAAAATAAAGCCCAACAAATACATGATAAGCCACAGTGTAAATACCAATAATTGTGAAATATATTTAGCCAAAAATGGGGATTGGTAATACAAACTTTCCTATGGACTCAATGGGTCTGCTGCTGATTCATACAGGGATGCCAAGGCATCACCATCTACATAAGCAAAGAAAAAAGAAAGAACGCGCAGGACCTCTCATAGCGTAGTATATTGATAAGATATATTGGTTAAAAATGGGTGAGATATGCACATATAGAAATGAATATGAGCACTAGGTATATTAACCAGAAATCCAAGTGGCACGATGTACTGTCCATGGATGCCAGGGGTCACTGGATGTCCTCTAGAGTGGTGTTGGCGTCGGTCTGAATAGTTCCAGGATTGGGAGGTCTGTTCCACAGGAATCCCTCTGGTTGCCCACTCATCTGCTGGAAATGATCTGCTGTTTGTAAGCGTGCTGAGCCGCTCAACCACTCACTGCCACAGCACGGGGGCTGTCCACACAAGGAGAGGAAATCACCACCAGCTGATCAGCTCCGTGACGTCGCTTTCACTGCGTGCGTCAGCGTTTACAGCTGTTCAAAGCCACAGTACCAGTGATCTCTGCTTGGATGAAGGGGGAGATGCCACAAATGAAGCGTGCCCAGTGTAACACACCGGCTAGTATAGAAATCCTTAAAGAGACCGGTTTCTCGCAAAAAAAGTCCCAGATTTTAGTCTCACAAAGTAGAGTGTCGACAAATGTGTAATGTAGCACTCTAATGAATATCCAACAGGGCAGAACTCAAAAAGGGTGCCTGTTTCAAAAGAGGATGTTGATATGACTTTCAAAATGGTTGCTGTAGCAACCACAGCATGATCAGTATATCAAAATACTACAAAACTGATTTATTAAAAAAATATATACATTTTTTCATATTTTCCTGCTTTAAACCCCTTTTTCTCAATGCACCTTATCTATGCAATTCCCTCACACTCAGTATATGCCAAGCACCTTCTCTCCCCACCTTCAAGTCAAACCTTAAAACCCACCTCTTAAATGAAACATCACAATAGACTAGACTGATGGCTATTGTCCCACACCCACAGTCACTCCTACCAACCATTGTGGCCAAGCACTGCCATATACTGCACTTATTCTTTCACTTGCTGTCTCTGTAAGTCTTCCAACATACGACTTAGAAATTCGATAGTATTCCAAAATCTATTACTTCTTTATGCAGGATGGTCAAAGACGTTAATGGTTTGTTATGGTCACCACTATATCGTCCTCAAATAGACCCAACTTACGGTATATATGAATTGACCTATCTTAATACCAGAGATATCAAGATTTTCAGGAGTACTGTTAGCTAATGGTTCAATTGTTAGGGCAAAAATCAGAGTTGATAAGGGGCACGATTGTCTCGTGTCGTTTGCAAAGTTGATTGGTTGACAGCTATGCCCTCCTATATTTAATGCTGCTTATGGGTTTGAGTTGCGAGCCTTGACCCACTGAAAAATGTAGAACCAATGTTACGTTTTTCAAATACTTGGAAGATGAAGCCCCAGTTAAGCCTACAGTTTCAAAGACTTCTCAGCGTCTAAACTGAGAGACACCGCAGGTTGTTTTGTTTATTTTATGATGTGCATTTGGTTAATTAGCCTCCTGGTGTTATCCACTGTTTGGCGATGGGAGATTAAACCCACTTGGTCAGGGTGGATAATATCTGTCAATAGCATGTTTAATCTATTACCGAGAACTTTAAGATTCTGTGCAGCTTTAAATCCGTATTTAACAGAGATATCGGGCTGTAACAAGTGCAATCATTCAAATCCTTCCTTTCTTTCTTTATCACCATTATGTTTGCTGCAGACATATGCTGGGGGAAATATTCCCTTTTAATAAATTTATTAAAAAGAGGGACTGCTTGTAGATTGGAAATGTGAATGTGAGAATTTTTTTAGAGTATAGATTTGTAAGCCATCGGTGCCTTGTGCTTTGCCTTTTAGTAATTAAATAGCTTTTGCAATTTCTTCTGCTGTGATTGATTGATCCAGAAAGTGCTTATCTTTTTTCAATGATTATTCTAGGGTATTATTCTAGATATGATCAAATGCTTTATCATAGATTTTGTAGGGGTCTTATTTCTGGAGTATTTTAAATGATAAAGTTTCCGAAAAATATTCATGGAAACTTTCACAAATCTTAACCAGGCCCGTGATTAAGGAGCCATTCTTTTCCCTAATTGAATGCATATTATGAAGTGAGCTTTGTTTGTTGAGCTTGGCTGCCAATTATCTGTTGGCCTTATTAGCCTTAGAGTAATCTTTTTGTTTAAGCCTCCAGAGCTTTTGCTCAGTATTCCCCAAGAGGATGAGATTAAGTTCACCTCTAATATTAACTAGCTTGTTCCAAATTGCTTTGGACGGTTTAGATTTATTGTGGGCTTCAAGTTTCTCTCGAGCTCTTTTGATAAATGGGTAATTTGTGCAAGTTTAAATGTATTATTATAGGAAGCTATACTAATGAAGACTTCATGAATAACTGCTTTGTGAGCTTCCCAAACATTTGACAGGGAAACATCATCAATGTTGATCTGAAAATAGTTTTTAATGTTTAGTGCAATCTCCAGTTACACCGTATAGATTTGTTTACGCTCCATCTGTATTGTCCCAGGAGATTCCTAGCTCTCTAAAAGGCCTATTCCAGTACCTTTGATTTTATCATTGCAAAATCGAGTGTGTTAGCATGTATGCTCGGTATGAAATTTGTAAAAAAAAAACAAAAAACGGTATTCAGTAAGGTATATCACATGTTAGATATCGCTTGTTTAAAAAATTACATACCTTCCAACCACTAACCTTTCCCTTAAAATGTGGGACACCATAGGGGGGGAGAAGGATGAATACAACCTAATCATACTATGAACCCCCCCCCCCTTTTCGGCAATCCCATGTTTTCACCAGGCCTGGAAAGGGATACCTTCATATGGTGGAGAGACAGGGGAATCACCAGAAGTAGAGACATGATTTGGCAGGGAGAGATTAAGACTTTCGACTACCTAAAAGAGACTCAAAACATCCCAAGTACAGAGCTTTACCACTATATTCTGTGACGGTATGGGGTAATCAGGCTCTCAAATAAAGGTTAAGCCTATTTTGATTACCCCTGATCCGTGTATAAGGGTCTAAGAGAATTAGCTCTTGGGCCCAGTATCATTGTACTGTTTCCATGTACTGTATGTAATAAACTATTTCTGAGCATGCCAGCGAGCAGGAACTGTATGAGTTTCAAGGGTGGGTTTGTGGAGGATCCGTTAACAGAAAGTGCCTAGGAGGTTGGGGTTTGAAGTTGTCGGTTCCCCTATAATTGTATCTGGGAATCATGCCTGATTCTCAGATACATCTAGGCACATTATTCCGGCAATATCTCCCCTTGAAAACACAAGCGCGACTCACCACTAGGGTACCCTGCTTCAGAATAGCTTAGAAAGGAGAATGAGGCACAGGGATGCACACAGCTCTAGCCTCTCCAACCTTGAACACATACACCAATCTGACTTTTTGAGACTTGTAAATTGGTTTTCCCAAAACAAACTGTTTTTAAACACTGACAAGACTGCAGCAATGGTATTTGGGACCAAGGCTACATTTTTAAAGCTTCCAATGACTGAGCTCCAGATCAGAACCAACGTACAGTAATACCACCCAAACTCCTGTTACTAGTTTCAAATACTTGGGCATATTGTTTGACTCCCATTTAACATTTGGATGCACATTGGTACCCTGACATCCAAAACCTATGCCAAACTAGGTGTACTTTACAGGAACAAATCCTCCCTAAGTCTGCTGGTCAGAAAATGTATCACACAGCAGATGCTAAAGCCAATTATCGACTATGGGGACATATTATACGGCTCGGCTCCCCAAACCCACCCTAGCAAACTTGATACCCTCTACAATTCAATATGCCGTTTTGTTCTCCATTGCAACTACAACACACATCACTGCAAAATGCTCAAAGAAATAGATTGGTCATCACTTGAGTCTAGGTGCAAAGTTCACCTTTCCTGTCTTGCCTTCAAATACTTCCTGGGCAAGCTACCCGTCTACCTGAACAAGCTCCTCACCCCAACCACATGCAGCACTTATCATCTGAGATCTGACTCAAAAGACTGTTCATGTTCCCAAGCAAAGTATCTGGCCGCTCCTGGTTCTCTTACCGTGCACCCCAAAACTGGAACAATCTTACGGAGACTCTCACAGCCACCACCAGTCTAAGTTCTTTCAAAACTAAAGCTGTCTCACATTTTAATCTGGTCTGTAACTGTAACTGTAACTGTTACATACGCCTATAATATATATTATCTCTAACTGTGCGTGCAATGTCTTGTATATAATGTAAACCCTGTTCACATACAGTGGCGGCCGCCTTTATTCTCCTGCGGCCGCCACCGCGGGTATTTCAAATGTGCGGGCAGACGCGGCTGTTTTTTTTTTCCTGATGCGTGCCGCGCGTCACTGGTGCCTCAGTTGGTGAGCCGGTCACGCGTGCCAGTGTTCCGCCGGCATCCCGAAGATGGAGGTTGAAGGCGGGGTAAGGCCCAATAACACGTTGGGTACTGTCCCTGCATTGTGCATCACTGGGTTCAGGAGAAGCAGAGGCGGAGCAGCCAGGGGGTCGCGCGTCATGGACCGGAGGAAGGGAAGAAGCGGCTGGCGCGCGGCCAAGTTCGACGCCAGCCGAAAAAAAGCCCCGGAGAATTACGGGTAAAAGTAAGAATTAAGCTGGCCGCAGCAGTATGTAGCTATGTATTGTGACCATGTATTATTTGTCATCTTAACTCTATGCCCAGGACATACTTGAAAATGAGAGGTAACTCTCAATGCATTACTTCCTGGTGAAACATTTTATAAATAAATAAATATATATATATATTTATTTATAAAACATTTTATAAATAAATACATAAATCAATATATATATTGTATACATACATACATGTATTAAAGCAGCAAAGCAGCAACTATACTTTACTTTATGTAAAGCATAGAAAAAAATAGAGCAGAGCGTACACCTCATAGTGTAGTGTATAAAATGTACTTGACAAGAAAAGATAAAATTGCACTTACAAGACGTCAGTGCAATAAGAGCACTGAATGTAGATATTTCTGTGGTTTCTCAGAGATCAGGCTTGAGAACTCTGAGAAACCACAGAAGTATCTACATTCAATGCTCTTATTGCACTGACGTCTTGTAAGTGCAATTTTATCTTTTATTGTCAAGTAAATTGTATATACTACACTATGAGGTGTGCTCTCTATTCTTGTTTTTTTTCTATTTTAATACCCCTGTGGAACGCTGGGTTGTTCCCAACAGTTGAAACAAGCAGCACCCTCTGAACTGAACTGGACTTCTTAACTCTATGGTTTTTATTATTTATTTTTATATGTGATATTGATTTATTATTGTAATTTTATGGTGATTAATCTGTATTTTTCACACTTTTTTGGTTTGAGCGCACCCTAGCTGAGGCCTAATATTTTCTTTAGTGCATTTATTGGCATCGACTTCAGTTGGTTCACGATTGATTTGATGCATGCACATTACTCCTATATTAGCCTGGGAGACATACTTACTATATAATTTTACACATACTGTATAGAGATCAGCATTTACTTTCATACTAAATATGTAAAGCATGTGACAATGTGTGGTTCTCCATTCTTACCTAAGCTGCCAATCATTTGGTGCTCCTTTCATCAAACTGTAGAAATACTGATTGTGTGCCTAACATAATGGCTGCTTCAGTCAGTGTAGCTCAGCAACTACCAGGTATCTTAATATTACTACGGTAACGTTATCTATTGTTACAGTTTACAGCTCAAAGGCTGTTAATATTGGCAACAAATGATCCTAAACAGGAAAATGTTGCAAAATGATTATGCAAAAGGAATAGAAAGGAGTTGGAACAAAAATAAAAATAGCATTGATTATAAATCAAATATTAACAGAAGCTTTCATTTGGACACTTCAGAAAAATCTGATAAAGATAACTCACACGACAGAAGAGAACCATATAGGGTTTACCCTACAGAGGTTCTGATACATACAAAAAACAAGTAGGATTTAGATCACCTATTAAAGAGAAACAAGGGATAGATAATCACCCTAGATCAAATTTAGAGAAAGTAGGAAAACATTATGAGTATTAGGGACATCAAAAGGATTTATTTATTTATAAAATATTTTACCAGGAAGTAATACATTGAGAGTTACCTCTCGTTTTCAAATATGTCCTGGGCACAGAGTAAAACAAAATAATACATGGTTACAAATACAGTTATATAAATGAACAAGGTATACATTATATACAAGACATTGCATGCACAGTTAAAGAAAATATATATTATGAGCGTATGAAACAGTTACAGACCAGATTAAAGTGTGAGACAGCCTTAGATTTGAAAGAACTTAAGCTGGTGGTGGATATGAGAGTCTCTGGTAGGTTGTTCCAGTTTTGGGGTGCACGGAAGGAGAAGGAGGAACGTCCGGATACTTTGTTGAGTCTTGGGACCATGAATAGTCTTTTGGAGTCTGATCTCAGGTGATAGGTACTGCATGTGGTAGGGGTGAGGAGCTTGTTCAGGTAGCTGGGTAGCTTGCCCAGAAAGTATTTGAGGGTGAGACAGGAAAGGTGAACTTTGCGCCTAGACTCTAGTGATGACCAATCTAGTTCTTTGAGCATTTCGCAGTGATGTGTGTTGTAGTTGCATTGGAGAACAAAACGACAAATTGAATTGTAGAGGGTGTCAAGTTTGCTAAGGTGGGTTTGAGGAGCCGAGCCATATACTATGTCTCCATAGTCAATAATTGGCATTAGCATCTGCTGTGCAATACGCTTTCTGACCAGGAGACTTAGGGAGGATTTGTTCCTGTAAAGTACCCCTAGTTTGGCATAGGTCTTGGTTGTCAGGGTATCAATGTGCATCACGAATGTTAAGTGGGAGTCAAACCATAAGCCCAGGTATTTAAAACTAGTGACAGGTGTTAGGGTGGTTTTAGCGTTGGTTCTAATCAGGAGCTCAGTCACTGGAAGCTTTACAAATTTAGTCTTGGTCCCAAATACCATTGTTACAGTCTTGTCAGTGTTTAAAAACAGTTTGTTTTGGGAAATCCAGTTTTCGAGTCTCAAAAAGGATAGAATTGAGGAAGACAGGAGGGAAAGAAAAAACACCACTTTAGGTGCGTCATCCAGGTCCACCAAAGAAAATTAGTTTTTTTTTTTTTTTTAGATCAGCCAGAGTCTTCCAATTTGTGGGCGAACAGGAATAGATTTCTACCACTAGCAGAGAAGGAAACACCCTCAGACAAAAAAAAAATACTTTCAGAGGAAAGCAAGGGGCAAGAAAGAGAAAATGGAAAAAGGATTCATCGTCCATTAAAGTTTAGAAACATATTTAACTTAAGTAATAAGATTTTAATGGAAACTCAAAATAAAGTTATCTCATAAGGTCTCTCATTTGCGCCATTTATAGGCCCCAAAAAATGTAATTTGTATATAGATGCAAGCAAATTTTTAAGAACTTTAACAATTAAAAGATTCTTTCTCAATAAAGATATAGAAATAAGAAATTGGACTAATCCAGTAGTGAAATCTAATACTATCTCTGAAGAAAGCGTAGAGTACCAACATTCTAAATTGAAAACAAAATCTACATTTTTTCCAAGTCACAGTAAAGGTAACTATCTTGAGGTATTTTTCCAGCTGATTAACAAAGATCTAGAGGCACTTACAAATAAGGGAAATAGAACATTTAAAAATATGTCTAAAGATGAGGCTGAAGCATTAGAAGAACTGTCATTAGACAAAAATATCGTTATAAAACAAGCAGACAAAGGGGGAGGGATAGTAATGGTGGATAAAAGTTATTACATGAAGGAAGCCGCAAGAATACTGGGAGATGTAAATACATATAGAAAATTAGAATGTAATCCTACAGTGAAACTCCAAACTGAATTAAATGCACTATTAAGTGAAGGAAGTAAGGCAGGAATACTGGAAGAAACTGAGTTTAAATTTTTGAATATAGAAAATCCCTAGTTTCCCATTTTCTACTTTCTTCCTAAACTACATAAAGACAAACTGAACCCCCTAGGGAGGCCCATAATATCAGGCATAGGATCGATAAACTCCAACCTGTCTTAATTTATTAACAGTTTTCGTCAGCTGTATGTAAAAAAACAAAAATCGTATTTAAAGGACACTAATGATGTTATACTCCTGTATAAAATGGGAAGAGGGATATTATGTGGTAACAACAGATGTCAACATGAAGATGGATGTGGGGCTGTTAGAAGAGTCCTAGAAAAAGACAGTGGAATGCCTCAGACACAAATTCTGTTTCTAATACAATGTATAGAGTTTATAATCACTAAGAACTTTTTTAGGTTTGATGAAATTTTTTATCTTCAACAGTGTGGAACGGCCATGGGGACCAGGTTCGCGCAAGTTATGCAAACCTCTTCATGAGTATGTGTGAAAAGGAATACATCTGGATGTGGGCGGGACTTGGCGTGAACCTGGTCACATGGAAAAGGTATATAGATGACATTGTATTCATCTGGAAAGGGACCAAAGAGGGTCTAGAGGATTTTCTGTTATATTTAGACAGTAATTCAGTTAATCTCAAATTTTCGTAAATAATTAGTAATTCTGAAATACATTTTCTAGATTTAACCATTTACATTGATGGTAATGCTATAAAAAACAAAACCTATTTTAAAGAGGTAGATGGCAACAATTTCAACCTTCAATTACGTTGTCGCCATAATAATTAGATTGAGAATATTCCTTTCGGCCAATTTAAAAGATTAAAAGATTAAAAAGAAACTGTACGGATGACAATATATTCCTACAACAGTCTGAAATATTGACCATTTTTTTTTTAGAAATATAACAAATCTAACAAATGCTTTAAATAAAACAAAAAACCTGGAAAGAAGCTCTATCATTAGTGGAAATAAAATTATAGACAACAATAGAACATTTGATGTCTCTTTCATAACATAATATAATAGTGAGGCCGGTGGAATCAAAAGAATTCTAAACCAACACTGGCATGTCCTTAAAAATGATTCGATACTAATATAAAGTGTACCGTCGTTAATGAGATGTTCTCCGTGCAATGTAAAGTTGAGTATGTCTTTAAAAAGCACTGAATATTAAAAATAAATTAGCCCAAGTACTCTAAGAAATAGAGAAAGATGAGCAAAACATGGTTAGATCTTCCGAAAGTTTTTTTTAGCCGTAAAAGCTGTAAAGCTTTCAATTTTAGTTCAGATATTACAGATCATTTCAAGTCAAATGTCACAGGTCAATATTATAAAATTGATAAACACATCAACTGCAGAACAAAATTTGCTGTTTACATTATGGAGTGCCCTTTTGGGCTCCAATATGTAGAGAAGACAACCCACCCTTTGATAGCATGAATATTAGAACATGTGGGGAACATTAAAAATAAATTCATGCTGCATAGTGTATCAATGTCACGGGAGACTCCTGTGGCGGGTAGGATCTCAGTGGTCAGAACAGCAGGAAGCGAAGTAGGGGTCACAAGCAGGGGTCCGAGGCAGGCGGCAGGTAGCGAAGTCAGGTAACAAGCAGAGGTCGGCAATGAGGAGACTGGAACAGGACAGGCGGGGCAGGACAGATCCGGGAGCAGGGACTGAGAACGGGGAGCAGGGACTGAGATCGGGGAGCAGGGACTGAGACTGGGGAGCAAGGAACAAACAGGGACAAGTCAGAGTACTAGCAAGGGCCTTTACTGTGAACAGACTACAAATACAGGTACAGGTACAGGAACAGATCAGGATCAAAGACAGAGTCATGTGCATAGGAGTCTGACTTGAAGCAAAGGCAATTGAACCAACCAGGAAGCAGAAGCTATAAAGGACAGAGACAGGAGCAACAAGAAGACAGACAGGCAGACAGAGGAACCCAGAGGAAACAGAAGACAGCAGCACACCCAGTGGACAAAGAACAACTATGGCTAGGCAGGAGGTCTAGGAGACTCTGACAATCAAAGCATTTTGCTCTGGTACGTAATGCAGACCTTAACAGGGTAACCGATAAAAGTATTTAAATTGTTCTGCTACAGGGAAACCTTTTGGATTCACCAATTAGGTTCCTTAGTTCCATCTGTTTTCAATATAGACTTTGATTTTGAGTGTTTTCCTATTAATTAAGTCACTGTTCTACACTTTTTCCAATGTGTTTATAATGCTATTTTTGACATATGTTTCTCCTTTTTCTATTCCAGTCAACCAACTCTCCACTCTCAATGTTTATATATTTTTAGCTTTATGTATTATGAATAAATTGTTGTGTGATTTTTTTGACCTCTTTGTACAGTAGAGGCAACTCTTATTCTAACAAAAACCAGTGGCAATTCCCCAAAAGACCCAGGAAACACCCAGGTACATTCTGAATACATGCCTTAAACTTTCCTTAAACTAGCCCCAGCATTTCTGCATTGATTAATGGCCTATCAGATTAACAGCAGGGGTCCCTGGCAGTCCCATTCAAACTGAATTGGACTGCCAGGGATCCCTGCTGTGTTAATCCTATGGGTCGTTAGTCAATGCAGAAATGCCTTAAACGTGCCTCAAACTAGCCCAGAACATACCCAGCACATACCCATCACATACCCAGAATGTAACCCGGCTAGTTTACAGCAAATGTTAGAATAAACGTTGCCTCTACTGTATGTGTATACTGAGGATTAGATACATTGTATATGAAGTTGCACATATATTGCTACAACTGTAGCCAATAATGAATTAGACACTGGCGAACTTCTCTAATAATGGCCAATTAGTGTGGTCTGTGAGGGTACTTAAGGACATCCTAGCGATATTGACGTCACTCCTGATGAAACCGGGGATCCGGTGAAATGCGTTGAGTGACCAGATGAGTACTATCATCGCAGTGCAGGACGCTGACTGTGGTTTTGCTGAAAGCTGCTGCTAAGCCAGAGAACATCCGGGTACTACAACCAGGAAGTGCAGGAGCTGAGCTGTATAGGAGAGGCAGGAGACGCGAGTGAGCTGTGGAGAAGAGTGGTGTACATTCCATACACCCAAGCTGGCGCCAACATGTCTCGTTTATTATATGCATGTTTAAAACCAGCATCATGTGAGTGTACTACTTTTACCTATCCTAGATAAATACTTTTTATCAGTCTACACTATGTGGTTTTAATTTCTTTATAAAAGTACCACACAACAGACATCAGACGCTAAATGATGCAAGATTGCCACAGATTTATGGATATTCTTAAAAGAACTTTGAGTTTGTGAGTACACATTGTATAGAATACTCAGAACCTAAACTGTCAATTTCTAGACTATTTTCGTGTTTTCTATATTTTTTCACATATATGCGCTCCCCAAGATTTGGACTACAGAGCTCTTGCACTGCTTGGGAGGTGGGCTAAAACCTGCTATAGAAATAAAAGGACGGTGTACAAATGATTACAAATTGCATTATTGAATAATAAAATACCAAATACTATCCAATAATACAGTACTGATATATTATTTGAAAAAAACACATACTATGTATAGAGTTTATAATCACTAAGAACTTTTTTAGGTTTGATGAAATTTTTTATCTTCAACAGTGTGGAACGGCCATGGGGACCAGGTTCGCGCAAGTTATGCAAACCTCTTCATGAGTATGTGTGAATATGTTTTGCTGCTAGGTGAAAAAGTTACAAATAAAGGCGTATCAATATTTGTTTGTATCATTACATCTTGAAAGTGGTATTCTATGATAATATATGCAGCATCTGCATTGTTATGACGGGTGATTGACTAAAGTCTTCTGCAGAGGTGCGCAAAGTTTTCACCCTGTGCCCCCCCCCCCTGCCTGCTTACCTCCCAGTTCGCACACCCCCTCCTCCTTGGCTATGGCGTCAAATGATGCAGTGGGGGTCATGTGGCAACACATTGCCATGGCAACGTGACATCATGGGATCCCGCGGCATCATTTCACGCCAGTTACCATGGCGACTTGTCGCTGAAGATCAGGTAGGAGAAGCTGCAGAGTTCTCGCGTGGTCCCCACAGCAATTAATTGAAATGGCTTGGAGGAGAGCGCAAGACCTCTGTAGCTGCCGCACCCCCCACTTTGCGCACCCCTGGACTACTGCATGATAGAGCCCCCAATACGTTGTCAAGTGTCATTTACTTGAATAGCAGGTAAAGCTGGATCGGGAGCATCAACCTGCAACAGACCTTAGGGAATAACCCCCAGGGAGCCAAAACAAAGCAATGCATTCTCTGGATAAGGCATAATACATTCTTTATGTTTAAGGTAAGCTCAGTCATCATATACAGTACATTAATTCCCGGACTGTTACTAAATGTCACCAAAGCATGCAAACATTTTTTTTTCGAAATCTGTGCATTTAATTTTTTTTAAAGTACGTAAAAGACTACATTAACTTACGTCTAACATTGCTAACAAAACAATATTGAGAAATTACAGCCAAAATGTCAAGGTTTTGAAGTGTTGGGGCATGGGCGTTAAAATTGCTATGCCATCCAAAATCATTAAATCCCGACTGAGATGGTCTTACCACAAGGAAAAATAGCTAGTAAATGTATGTGGGAAACATCACATGCTCTAGCAACGTTCCCTTAATTCACTAATGCGCCAACATCATGCTGTTAGTAGACATTTTATTTCCCAAAGGTGCCAGTCAATCACAGGATCTATGGTTCAGTTTACCGTAATAAAAATAATAATAATAAATATCTGGACAAGGTGGATTGCTTCTTTATCCCATCTCAGATAAAGGATGTGTATGGATTATAAATTCTGCACCTTTTCATTCCACATAGTATTTGGTAATGTTTAAAGCAGATAATGACATAAGGTTAGGTAGCAGAAATGTTTTAATCCCACACAGAGGGAGGAGTGAATTGAAGGGTATAAATAGAGATAGAAACTCTCCAAATAAATTAACATCCTCTCGACACCCATTGTAACCAGATATCCCCCTTACCAACACTGTATATACTGTAATATTGTGTTTTTATATTTCTGCCATACCAATAAAGGACCCAGAGAGGTTTGAAAGCTTGTGACATAACACATAACTACTTGTCGGTTCAATAAAAAGTATCATATCTGTCACGGACCCTAGGGTGTAAGGACCAAGAGGGACCTCAGTGGCTGGAACATTGGGTGGAAGCAAAGATGTAATGGAGTCACAGGCAGGGGTCCAGGGTAGGTGGTGAAGTAGCGTTGTCTGGGTCATGAGCAGAGGTCAGAGTCTGGCAGCGAAGAGACAGGGATAGGACAGGAACACAGGGACAGGACATGAACACAGGACTTGAACTGGAACACAAGACCAGGACCGGGGCACAGGAGCAGGACTGGGAAGCATGAACAAGACATGACCTTTAATTAAATTGCAAACCAAGACAAACCAAAACAAGGGCAACAGGCAAAATCAGAAGTCAAACAGAGGACAGGCAATGGTCTGTAGCAAATAAAACAAAGGCAAAGACTAGACAGAAAAAGGAAACCTATAAAGATAGAGAATCAGACAGAAGACAGGTGCAGAGAGAGATTACTAACTAGAACCAAAAGGAAATAGCAGAGGGGAATCCCAGTGAAGACAGGAGCAGCAGCACACCCAGTGGACAAGCAAGGGTTCTGCGAACAGAGTGAGTGCTACTGTATGTACAGTAAATTAGATATGTCAGGAATATCCCTTACAATACCACTGGTGCCTACTCCCTTTCCCTCCTTTGTTACTGTACCAAATAAATGACAGGATAGGATACATGAACAAAATGTATGTTTAATAATAAATAAATAAATATGCTTATGTTTAGGGACTTACTGCATTTTTATTATCAACTGTAGCATGATTAGACCCTCATTTGGATTTTACAGATTATAAGCACGGAAAGGGGGGGATGCTGTCAGCCTTCAAGATGGAACTGAACTGCAAATTAAGATAAAGAACCACATCAGCTGCGCATTATTATTGGCAAGTTTCAATGAGAATTACTACATAACATTTTTTTTTTAAATAGTTGTCTTTGACCTGGTGGATTGCACCTTAGCTTTGTTAATACATTTAGGCCCCCTAAAATGGTGGGACGCGTGGGCTGGAAAAGAAGTACTGTATGTGTCATTCATTTGAACTCTTTAGCACGGGGAACCAGCATCATTGTATGTTGAATAAATGTCTTAAACTCAGCTGTGTTGTGCTGTTTTTGGAGTGTAGAGGTTAAAAGGTTTAAAGTGTTTATGGTAAAAATGGATAATCTTACTGAGCAAATCACTGATTCATATGATGAATATATTTGTTTCAATGAGCACACGATTTATCTAACGTTAGAAGACTGTCAGTCAAGAAATGATCTTATCTTAACAAAAGTGCTTCAAAACTTTCACAGAGCCCACATATACAGGTACTTTCAAAATAATAGAGTTCTCACAATGATGAGATTTGTGCTTGTTTGTACAAGATTAAGGCATGGATTGAGAACCGGGAGAAAACTGTCAAGAATAAAGATTTTTTTATACTTTGAACTAAAAATCTGCTTAATTGATAAGGAAAGCAATGGGAATATGTTGACCCCAAAAAGGAGCAGTCAGCTGGAGAACATATGAAGTGTTTAGTTACTGAAGGGAACTATGTTAAGGACTTTAATTAAAGAAATAACTAACTTTTACACTATTATATATAAACGACTTATAATACTGGGCTGTCGAAGCAGGAAAAGGATGTTTTTTTTATTCCTGCAAACCTTTGTTAGCTCAGTTGCTAATAGGGTTTAAAATGTACTACTATCACAAAGCTCTTTGCGAAAGTCCCGTTTTTACCACATTTGACATCTGTAATCTGAATATGTTGCAATTGTATACTCCAGTAGTACTTGTTATTAACAATGTTCAGTGTACAATAATACTAGTGACACATTGCTCCTCCCACAAAGATTTATTGCAATTATTTTTTAGTCACAGTTTTGTATGCAAAGCAGACAGACAGTTTCAAACAGAAGAGAAAGCAGCCAATGCAAAAGAAAGGACGCATCATAAACACGAAAACAGAGAGGAGAAATGAATACAGGAAAGAGCTTGCAATCTAGGTCATATAAAAGGGGGGACACATATTGGACGATATGACTCCTTTGCCAATAAAGAGATTAAAACCTTCCTTGATTTTTAAGGTTTGTTTTAGAACTATTACCTTGTCTGCACATCGTGCTGTAGAGAGTAGGGCTTTTTATAATATTGTTAAGCCTTCGAGGTGAACGTTATGTTAAAACAGTTTATATTATATTACTAAAGTAGTTTCAAATATATTTCTTTGAAATGTTCCCAAGGATTTCTACAGCAGCAAACGGCATAATATAAATCAGCACCGTACAAATTAAATGCAGTTACATATTGCAATCTCACCACCAACGAAAGTCATTCCACGTCTGAGCGGTTAAAACTGGGCAATACATGTCATTTTAAAATAAAATTACTATAAGCATTTAGAAATAATATTTAGAATTTAGCAACTGGTTGAAGACATCCATCATACTTGTGTAAGGATCAAACAGTTTCTTCTGCAGATTAATTATACCATGCTGGCCTCTAGCAAGTGCCATGGATGCAGATCTGGATGCTATAGGAAAATTGTAAATGATGCCCTTCAGGAGAGCGCTGACACTTTCTGCTCAGGAGATATCTGCTGATTAAGACTTCATTTTGAACAGAACAATCTCAATCATTGGTTCCAAATGTTCCCTTAGGGCAATAGCAGCTGTGTGACTTCCAGCTGTGTGTCTGTGTCTTCCACCTGAGCAGTAGGTGGTGACAAACCGATTGAAAAAAAGGGGACAGATTAATATTTATCTGATTCATTGTACGGTACATGCTGTTCAAAGAAGAAAGAACAAAGCAAATTACTTTTTTTTTTATGTCAAGACAGCATTTTTTTATGTGAATAATTATCAATTAACGGTAGATATCTAAATAATAGCAAATCCTGTGTTGAATTAAAATTAAACCTGACTAATTGTTATTAGTGTGTATTGTTGATTATATTAGTGATGTATAATTTCAATAAGCGATATTCTCATCCTATATCAAAGGCATTTGATTTACCAATATTTCTGTAAATTACCATTTTTAACATAATTATTTTGGTTAGTGAAGAGGTTTGATAAGCACAGGAAACAAAGTGTAGTATAAACCAAGAGATAACTATTTCTACATATAATTGTTATACATGTGGTTCGTCAGGCGTTCAAGAGCAACTAACAGACTAGTTTTCAAGCGGGACACACACGTACAGATGTAGGAAGACTTACTGTGCTCGGCGCCTTGGACAAACAAGCAAAAGCCTGTGTCACTGGGGACAGTGTCTGCTGCGATGGAGCTGCGGGGGTCCATGCTTCTTAATAGAACCCGCACAGCATTAATCCTTCCGTGTGGCTATCACTTATGGCAGCGGCACCAAAGAACACACACAGTCCCAACAAACTGAAAACCCAAACCCACTGCACTTTATATTTGTGTCAATAGGAGTGCTATTGGGATAGTGACCAAATGTATACAACAAAAGACAAAAAAGCCCCAATGCTACAGAGGCACTGAAGACACTAAACTTTGCTACATCTGTATAGTGGGCATTTTGAAATATAATTTGAGTACCTTTTGCAATGTAAGAATGAGAGCTATGGTAACTGGTTATTTGTTAGAGGTATCTTCAAAATCTGGCCTGTTGCCTGTGAAGGACTTAACTTGGGAAGTACTTTTGAATGACGTGTATCAAGCAGCATTTGGAAAATTACATGTTTTTCTTCTGAATTTAGGTTCATAAGGTTAGTACAGTATATATGTTAGTGATAATACCATCATCAGTGCCACATTTACTTAATTACTTAGATGTGAAGATTCATTTGAAATATCAGAGTTCCGGCATTTAATCAGCCCATGTTGATAGAAACATTGGTTAATTATGATGTAATAAATGAAGGTTTTATTATTAATGATTTGCCTTACTTGTGAATGATGGACTCCAATGGAAGGTCCTTTTTATGTGAACACGATGGTTTATATATTTTCTGTTTGAATGAGATTGAGAAGCTTCAGTTTTCGATTATGGGCATGCTTGCAACTGGCTTCTATTCGACAATGTGATTAAATTCCTTGAATAGGAGGTGTGAACAGGAAGGTTGGAGAAAGAACCGACCACTCTACCAAATCACTTGCCCTTGCAACATAGAAGGGAATGATCAAAGAATTGAGATGATGGAGAAGAAACAATACTGAGAAAAAAAAAACTCATACATGAGAAGACTGCTAAAAAAAGGGCAATCTACAGGTGTAGGAATTCTATGTGAAAGTGTAAAAAAAAAATGTATGCAAAAAGATACTCTAATTATATTTCAAAATGCAACTTTACAGAATATTTTGACTATTACTTAATTAGTGTATAATATAATTGTACACAATTCACAAAAACAAGATTCCTACTGTTTCTACAACAACAAACAAAATGTGCAAGTTATTATTGTTACTGCAATTGGCTCATTTGCAAGTTAAAGTGTTCTACTGATGTATCCTACATCACTGAAAGATCTAAGGAACAGTATGGCTTCACACGGCAAACTCTTTTTATAAGACTTTTTGCTTTGATCCATTATATCTTTCTGATAAAAAGACAAAATGCTAATCCAAAATGCAATTTGCAAAACGTAATACCTAGTTTAGGCTATTATACATGGTAGGGATCCACTACAGCACTAATTTATTCAGTGAATTAATAAAATCTGTTGAATTTGGTCACTTTCATGCTTGAGGATAATTATTGTATGAAGGTAACATTTCACTTGCAATATTAGTCTCACTTTACATATAGTGTTCGTATTTTAAAGTGGGATTTTTTTAAAGTGTACCTGAAATTAAACATGAGTTGGAAAGAGGGGGGCTTCAATCTGTCTGGATCTTGCTGCAACATGCTCTATATGAGGATATTATTGGACAGCTTTCTGTGAGCTCTCTGCCCTACTCTAATGTTTTTCCCTTTTTAGCCCGCACCATCACCCCAACCACTTTTATCTACCACTGTCTCTCTCAATACTTCTCCTTGTTTTCTCACAATCATCACACCTTGCTTTCCTGACTACCCAATCTTCTAATATGCTCACCCTTCTTTTTCCTTCTGTTGGCTGCAACATATTTCCTCAATAACACGTTCTCTTCATTTAATAGTTTTCCTTACTATGTACACATCTCCTCCTCTCGTCTTCCCTCTCCCCCCGACTTTGCATTCCTGAACTCCACTGCATCTTGTATTCCTATCTGCCACCTGTCGCTTCTTCTCCTAAGATCATATGCTCTTACACGTCCTTCCTCTCATCACCGGTACCTATCGCTCCATATTCTTTTGGCCTCTAACCCAGGCTCCTGCCATATCCCCACTTGCTCTTGTTCTCGACTACCAAACCTTGCATTTGTAATATATAAAAGATTCAACTCTTCCAACCTGATATCTATCCTCCTCTCACCATTTGTTTCTCTCCCTTTTTCATGTGCTCTCTGAAATGCCTCCTCTCTCTAACAAAATACAAGCTGTAATGGACCTGTTCTTCTCTTGCTCTCTTCACCTTTTTGTACTAACTGAAACTAAGCTCTCCCACTATCCCTCTGTCCTGGAAGCAGCTCTATTCTGTTATGTCTAGTACAAGCGAGTACTTTACCTATAAGAGAATGACTGAAATAAATAAGTGGACACATGTTGCCATCTTGTAAAGTGGATAAGTTCTAACCTGCTGCTGTTGAAAATAAATACAACTCTATGAATCTTCTGCGACCAAGCAACACATACTCTGTTATTTTAAATAAATATGTTTATTTCATGCTTACCTGTGTCTAGCAAGTGTGCTTGCAAGAAAGTAGTGAAATGCTTCAGTACAACTGAGAACACTACAGTGGTGACAAGCTGGGGATAAGTTACCCAGAATTAAGGACAAATAACATTTCGGGGAAATCCCTTCTTCAGGTACCAAACACATACATGTCCTGTATTTGTTGTGAGAGGAAGTGTGTTATAATTGTGGATGGAACGAAGATACGCTGTATAGGGCCTGCTTTGATAAAATTCTACCTGTCCTCACAAAGAGTTAAAAGCCATGGGGAGGCTCTGCAGGTAAAGTCAGTTGCAGATCACCTGGGCCTAATTAACATGGTTTAAAGAAGGCCAGGTGGGGCAAGTTCTCCCCTCTCCCCTAGTCCAGCTAAGAGAGCTGGATGCTACAAACAGACACTGGTTTGCAGCAATTTGGTTTGTGGTACCTGCATTTATATTGTTTGGTAAGTGGGGAAGCCACCCAAAGATTGCTAGAGAAATTCTGTCATTAGTGCTCAGATAGAGAAAGGATTTATTTAGATTTTTTGTTTATCCTCTTACACTTGCTGAAGTGTTAAAGCAAATAAAACACTAAAACCAGAGCTAAATCTGTCCTGTGTTGTGGTTTAGGTACTAGATAGGGGACCCCCGCAGCTGTCGATAAGTATAATGTAATAGTGATGTAGGTGCTCCCTAGGTAAGTATTAATGAACAACAAACAGAGAAAAGAGACCTAGTTTGGGCACTCTAGTACCTCAAATGGGTGAGGTATGAAGGATTTAAAACAACTTTAATAAACCACTAAATAAAATATTGGGGATTAAAATGAGTATTAAATGCTGTGATCCTAAGGTCTGAACCTGTGATAACAAGTTCTGGATCGGTAATACGGATGGCAGAAACACTCAATAAGGAGTGTCCTGCAATCAGAAAGGTGAGTAAAATACAAACACCTGTGTGAATAACCAGAGGTGTAGGACTCAACTGTTTAGGTAGGTCTCAGTGCACATATCCTGAATACATAATATATGAAAAAAAATCTATATATATAGCAACCACACAGATGGACCCTAGCTTGGTCTGCCGATAGCCAAGAACAGTGATTGTAGCACTGCGACTCCACAGTAACTAGATAGATATTACTGGAGGTAGGGTCAGTAGTTTGAGGTGTAAAATGATGTGTCAGGGTAATGTAGTCAGACCAGGTACCTAAAACGATAGTATGTCTAAGGTATATTCTAAACTGGGTAGTAGGGTTAATGTATTCCCCAGCCAAAGGTGTTAGGCAAGTAAGGCACGATACCTACATAAACTACACTAATAAAACACAACAGGCATAGCTCAATGTGTGTTATGCTGGGACCCTCACATCAAAGTATACCTTTGAACTTGATACAATGTATAGCATGGTTCATAAGGGTAACCAGGGTAAACGGCACTGACCCAACACCTGCTCTGTTAGTCAGAGCTGATCAATAAAGGGTCAGTGCTAGTGAGAGGGTAGGTAGATATAAGATCGTAAATAGAGTGCACTAATGTGCATCTATCTTGTAAGTTAATAGCAGAGTAGATAACAACCTACTGGTTAGAGGGCTCCCTTGGACAGTCCATTATAATAGCCGCTGCATAAGAAAACACGCTGCAAATGCTGGGAGACAATGCTGCCAGCTGACTCACGTGTAGGTATCTGAGTCATGCGCGTGCCCTCTTGTGCCGACGCGCGCGTTGTGCGTGACAACGCTTCCTCAAGGCAGGCACTTACGATCTTATATCTACCTACCCTCTCACTAGCACTGACCCTTTATTGATCAGCTCTGACTAACAGAGCAGGTGTTGGGTCAGTGCCGTTTACCCTGGTTACCCCTATGAACCATGCTATACTTGTATCAAGTTCAAAGGTATACTTTAGATGTGAGGGTCACAGGCATAAACACACATTGAGCTGTGCCTGTTGTGTTTTATTAGTGTAGTTTATGTAGGTATCAGTGCCTTACTTGCCTAACACCTTTGGCTGGGGAATACATTAACCCCTAGATACCCAGTTTTGAATATACCTTAGACATACTATCGTTTTAGGTACCTGGGTCTGACTACATTACCCTGACACATCATTTACACCTCACAACTACTGACCCTACCTACAGTAACATTTATTTAGTTACTGTGGAGTCGCAGTGCCACATCACTGTTCTTGGCTATCGGCAGACCAAGCTAGGGTCCTTCTGTGTGGTTACTATATATATACAGCTCAACCCCGTTATAGCGCAATCCGCTATAACGCGGTTTGAGCATGGACCCCGAATTAAAAAAAAATATATATATATTTTTTTGACATTTTTTTGCACACTGCACAGCCCACTACACTGCACACTGCACTGCACACTGCACTGCACACTGCACAGCCCACTACACTGCACACTGCACACTGCACAGGCCAGTGCACACACTACCAGCACTCACTTCACACTACACAGCCCTCTACACTGCACAATGCACAGCCCACTACACTACACAATGCACAGCCCACTACACTGCACACTGCACAGCCCACTACACTGCACACTGCACAGCCCACTACACTGCACACTGCACAGGCCAGTACACACACTACCAGCACTCACTGCACAGCCCACTACACACACTACCAGCACTCACTGCACACTGCACACTCCACTCCACTGCACACTGCACAGCCAACTACACACACTACCAGTGCACACTGCACAGCCCACTACAGACACTACCAGCACACACTGCACACTCCACACTGCACAGCCCACTACACACACTACCAGCACTCACTGCACACTGCACACACTCACAGTACACTCTCACAGCACACAGCACACACAGCACACTCTCACAGCACACTGCACTCACAGCACACTGCACTCACAGTACACTGCACTCACAGCACACCACACTCACTCCCCCCCACTCACCCTCCCTACCTTTGGTGTCGGCTGCTGAGATCGGAGCAGAGCTGGCATCGGGAGGGGGTGGGGGGGTGTGGTGTGGATGCCGGTAGGGCGGGTGAGTGAGGAGCAGGCTGGGACTCGGAGGGCCGCATGGGCTAGGCCCAAAACTGGTTGTGCCGTGTAGGAGTGGTGTGTCAGAGACACACAGACTGAGGGTGGGAGCGGAGGGTCTCTGGATGCCGGGCGACGGGCCGGTAGGTGTGGGGGCATCGGGGGGGGGGGGGGGGGGGGGGGGGGGGGGGGGGGGGGGGGGGGGGGGGGGGGGGGGGGGGGGAGGGCGGGGGGGGGGGGGGGGGGGAGGTAAGGAGCAGGCTGCGGCTGGACTCGGAGCACACTACATAGTACATTTTCTGATCACCCTTTGTTTTCTGATAGTCACTGAGTAGAAATCTGTTAAACACAGACAGAAACCTATAGCAATAAATTGATAAACATAAAAGGAATGCCTCACAAAACCAAGAAACTACTTTGAGCAGATATTGTAGATGCTGAGCCTAACAGAGGGATAGGAGTAAAAGATGGGCGAGTACATTAAGATTTGTTAGCAACTGTGGTTCTCATTGGGATAATCTTCACTAGATACAGTGCTACAAAAATATCGAACAGTATTGTTAAAGGATTCTGATTTAAGGAAAGGTTTAGGAAATTATCCAAAGATGCCGGCAAGTAATCCTGGAATTTAAAAGATCTGTTGTTAAGTCATTTTATTTCAAATTCCTCATCTGGTGTTTTAACCAGTAGGCTCGTAAATTTGTAGAACAAAGTAAAATCTTCACTGATGTACGGAAGAAAAAGTTACATAATCACATTCTACTGTAACGGTAAATGAGTGTGTAACAGGGGACTTATCCCTGTTCAAAAATGTGCCTCTAATCCAGCAGTGTGGTGGTGGTTAACTGCTGGTAGACAATTAACCAACACCACCTAGCTGATTAGAGGTGTCAGAAAAAGCCTGCCTCTGAGACAGGAAGAGAGATTTTTCCTCAGTACACAAGGGGGCTGACAAGAGGAAAGAAGTCTTGAGCAGAAAGGCTCTGCTGAGATCAAGACACCCAAAGACCTATATTCCTGGACACAGGGGACCCAGGAACCTACCAGAGACTGACATGAAGGGCCACCTGCTTTAAGGTATCTCTTGAGACTTTGAGGAATAGGGTGGTAATGGGATTATCCCTCCAGCCCTGGAGAAAGGGACTGGGGAAGTAAGTTAGCCCTTAAACAGGGATATGCATTTGTTGTTTTCATATGTTTTTGCTGTGTTAAAAGGGACAGGCGCAATAAAGCCTTATTTTTATTTCACCTTAAAAACGGTCTCCATTGCATACCTCTGCACACATCTCTTACAGAGTGCTTCACATATTAGGCTTTGTGTCTTAAATGTTATACTGTATGAACTAAACTAAAAAAGAATTTAGAAGGATACTGGAACATTGTTGTGACATTGGGAATAATATTAAAAGCAGTGTAGCCAGGCATTTTAATGAAAGACATAAAGGTAGTACTGTGAGTCATGTTTTTAGGACTGGAATTAGTCCAACTAGGTTCACATGGGGAAAATCTTGACACAATTCTCCTCCAATGTGAATCAAGGTGGATATACACATTACATTGAATAAGCCCTACAGGATGCAATGAGGAAATTAAATTATCTATGTTTCTATGAGGTTACAGTATTGCTATCCTATAACTTTTTTCAAGGAGTTCTGGAAAGTATTTTTCTAGGGAAATGTTTTTGGGGAATATGATATTGGCACCTTTGTTAATATATTTTTTATGTAAAAACTGTGAATGCATTATATTTGTATACTGTAAGTATTTCGTAGTTATTGATACAGTTTGCCTGCCCTCCTGTTGCTAGGGCTACTTAATGCAGTCAGGGGAGGATACACATCCTGGAAGAAGCCTTGGTAGGGCAGGTGAAAGTTACAGCAGGAGACTGTATGGGAACAACAAGCAACCCAGCTGGAATTTAATCTTCTCCTTTTAGCCCAGGTAATCTAAAACCAGGCCATGCAACAGGAACTCATGAAGTGAAAGGTTGAAATTGGACCTGCAGAGAGCAATTAATGGAAGCATAAATCTGACACTCAGCGAGGTATATTTGCCACTCATTACCTACACAAGATCAGAGAAAGACAATATAGAAGCTTCCATGCTGGAAAGGACAACAATTTATGAATTGAAGCCACCAGACTAGAACCTTTGTGCCTTTCTTACGGGGAGAAGGCCAGAAAGCCTACTACAACTTGCATGTAGCAACTGACTACAGCAAGCTGTAGGCAGAGATCCTTGCCAGGTCTGGTGTGAGTCCATATATACAAAAACTGACTGAAAGATGATCAGCATAAAAAACTCCTATTGTTGCACATCTAAACATAGAAAGGATATAATATCTGAACACTATGCTCAATGATACACTATGCTGAGAGGGGTATTGGCAGTTAAAATAAAAATAATAACTTTGTAATTATTCAGTAACTTTTCTAAGTGCTCAAATAGTTTATGGGAAGCATAGCAATGGCGTTTCAGGGAAGCACATTGTGTGCCGCTACATTTGGTCCCTACAGAACACAAAACAACACTTTTTGCTGAAAGTCTGTTAATAGCGGGGCCCCTCTTTTGGCTTTAGCTCTGGTTGACATCCTGAGGTGTTCAGATTCCTAGATATGCCTTCGGTATCACGCTGCAGTGAAGTTTTAGCTGCTAATGTTTGATTTTAGCGCCTGTGGGGACGGAGCCTAGACTTTAAGCATCCATACACGTAGCCATCGCGCATGCACCTCAAAATACAACTTTTTGGTTTGCAGGCTTAAAAGTTCACCCAGTTTTTAAAAAGAACAAGCAAATCAAAGGATGAGCCTCTCTGGTTTTGGCATGAATTTGAGAGTTTATTCCCAAGTTTGACTCTAACTTCCAACCGAATTTTGAAGTTTACGAAGATACTAGAGCATTTCAAAATCGCGATCTTGCCCATACTTAGTGATGAAACAGTCAAGATTGGGAAAAACATCTTCATAAAGTAGAAACCATTTAAAATACATTGAAGAAGCTTATGCCTGCTTGCATTGTATTTGTCCACAAATTGCTATGATGAATGAACTTATTAAATATAAGTAAAATAATTATAAAGATACAATACAATGAGATAGACAGACCGATTTTTATTGCCACGGATATAGATGATATGGGTGATATATCATCTATATATGAACACATGTACATTATATGCGTCAAACACTTATAGAAATTTGTGCAGGTTGACAGTAAAAGTGTATGATCAAGGTTGCATTAGTTGATCTGAACAGTGAAAATATTTACAGAACAATAATAGGAAGCTGTGCTAACATCTTAAAAAACAGAAAACCGGCGCCTCCAAGAATATAAAGTATGTGAATTCTGACCAAATAGAGAGTCCAATCGGGGATGGCAAGCAATCCTGAGGGGAATCTTCAATGAAGTCTCACGAGGATGACAAACACACATAAACAACAAAAAAGACAAAGGGAAAAATCATAGTGTAACTCAAAAAACCAAACACTGAAAAAGAATAACTAAAAGATTATTACAATTTTAATAAAATGCAATGACTAAACATAAAATAACAAACAAATGTCCGTTGGGCTAAAGACACTGATGAGGCAGTACCATCCAGTAGGAGTAAAATTGAACCCCTACTTACAGCAAGGCTGAATAAAGAAGACCCATAAAGTAGCTGTCCTTCCTCCCCAGACCAGGAAACCTCTGCAGAAGATGAAAGTGCGTGTTCTCCAGAGCTCCACGCTACCAGAACAACCACCTCTGCTGCACTCACAGGCACTCACAGGCCCACACGGTCGACGGGGGGTGCTGTACTGACCTCCACGGGGAGGTCCTTGAAGTCAGTACAGACCCCCCGTAGACCGTGTGGGCCTGTGAGTGGCCTGAATAAATTGCTGGGATCGTTTCCTGCACCAAGGGGGGAGGAGGGGGAGTATTTACTGCACATTGTCTTTGCCCAGCTCCGGGCATGCAAAATAGAAAATAATCATTAAATAATGAAATAATTTAAAACAATCAACTGTCTTTTCTTTTAGATGAATAACATTTGCAGTGCATCTATATTTTTAAATACATTTATATCTAGTAGTCGTCAAAGAAGTCGATGGACTTCCAGGGAAGAGCCCATGTATGCCTCAAAAGGCCATTGATACTGTCTCTCACGGTTTTCACAAGAAGACTGATAACATCACTTCTCCTTACATTTGCAGGAAAACCCATCTAGTATTTATTGCCTTCATAATTGACATTTTTGGTCCACTCGCAGAATATCTCAAAACTGACGTGGTGTTTAAAGATGAACTGGGCATATTTCTGAGGTAGACCACCACATCTGATCTTGTATTTCTTCCGGGCGCTCTGGGGCAGGTCTCTCAGCATGATGTCTGGGACCAGTACAATTCTGGGTGCTGGAGCGGGTGTACTTTTGGCAGCAGGTGGGGATAGATGGTCTTGGAGGATGCTTTCCTCCTGTCGTGGCCTTACCAGGGTTGTCATTGCCTCCAACAGAAGGGTATATGTGTATCCTAGAGATGGAGGGGGTGAGCTTGGGGGGTCCCGTTGTTTGCTTGGTGTTGGAAGCGTGAAGGTCAAATCCAGGGATTGAGAGGGTGCACGGGTGGGGGTATGTGGTTTCTCCATCGGAGAATACGGTGCCTCCAGGTCGACTTCCTGCTCCTACATTGGGCATACAGTGACTCAAAGCAAAGAATAGAGCCTCACGATGTTCCTCTCATTCTTATCCAGACAAACACCCATGCACCTATCCATATTCTCCATGCACTCCAAAAGACTATCCATCTTGGCCTCCTTTCTGTCCCTGTATTACTCTGTTGATTGTCAGTGATTTCGATATCAATAAAAACATCCAGAATGTGGATGATGGAGCTGGATCTGGTCCAAGGATTGCTGGTTTCATCCGGATGAACATCTGCATGGCTGGGTGCTGGAGGAGTTGACCTGGGGGCTTCGGGACGAACGTCCACGTGGCTGGGTGTTGGAGGAGGTAAGCAGGTGACTTCGGGATGAACATCGACGTGGCTGGTGCTGGATGAAGTGATCTGGGGGCTTATGGATGAACATCTGTGACTCTGGGTGCTGGATGAGGTGTGCTGGGGGTTTCCGGACGAGCATCGGTGGACAAAGGGTCAGAGTGGGCGGATGTTTGGGAATTAGTGGCAGTGGGTGATGGCAGTGAAAAGTCCGATTCGGCTTCGGTGGGTGCAGGGGCACTTCTGGGGCCCGTCCAAACAAGTTGGTCATCATTGATTTTGGCCATTTTCTTCTTCACATACAAATGGCCAGGGTTCTTTGCCTTCAGAGTCTTCGGAACCTTTTCTTTAGGCGCTTTGGCTTGGAAACAGCTTTCTATTTCACTTTCTCATGGTCGGCACAGCAGAAGAAAGCAGTTTCTTGCACCTGTAGAATCGGGGTTGATCCATGTAAGCAGATAAAAAAATGCACAATACAGTATCTGTACAAGAGCTCGTTCAGATAGAGATCAGCGTGTGGGAGGCTATGCAAATTGTGTCACCTTTTATGCACTGTGTCCTGATTTGAATTTTTGGGCAGGCATGGACACGAGTTTGAGGTGTAGGTGTGTGTATACTTAACCTGTCGAGTGAGGTCCATTACATTATAAATACACCATCACTTCTGTTGATTCAATGCACATTGAATATACATCGAATACACATCTAATATACATTCCTCTGTGCTTGATTTATTTTCTAAAGCAGCGATGGCGAGAAAAGTTATTTCAAAGGATCTCAGCATGAGAATACATACTATGTACAAGAGAAGACACAGAATTTAACAGATCAAACGCTGTTTAATTACTTCGGGTCTCAATTTAGCACAAAGCACTGTCAGCTATCATGCCCATGGTCAGACAAAAAGTGTAAAGCGGTGCCCCCCAGTCACAACAGAGTAAGTATTTTTGTTTTCATTCTGCAATTATTGTATTACTTCTATAAGCTTCTTGCATATCAAAATACATTTTTTTTGTTTACTTATTTTCTTTGCAATTCTTTTAGAGCCAAAAATTACTGCACTACTTTTAGAAGAAAATATAAAATGTTTTTTTCTCTTGCTGCTTTTATTACTCTAAAAGTGTCTTGCATATCAAAATGCCTTTTTTTGTTTACTTGTTTTCTTTGCAATTCTTTTAGAGCCAAACATTTCTGTACTACTTTTAGAAATATGTCATGTGTTTGTTTAGAATTATATTTTGTGCCTAACAAATTGTTCTCTTTTCCTTTAAACTGTAGGATGGCAAAGCGTCTGGTGGACGAAATCAGCAAGGCTAATGATGAGCGCTGTGCAGCAACGGTCAAGACTGTTCTAGAGAACAGTCACAATATCACAGCATCTGAGACCATCATCAGGGTGATAAGATGCCAATTGGGATGGAAATATGGACGTGTAAAGTAAGTGTCTTACTGCAATAGTATGCAGAGTGACAGAACAGAGTTGATACTGTACTGTAATTACTGTGCTGTAGTTAGGACAGTACAGATAAAGTGTTGTACAGTACACTACTGTACTTTAGGTAAAAGTGTGGTTTCACTGTACAGTACATGTAAAATTCTTCCTTGTCATTACAGACCGTACCCTATGATAAGGGAGGCAAACAAGGTAAAAAGAGTGGACCAAACACGGGCATGGATCAAAAATGGCGAGACTTGTCAGGATGTCGTCTTTTCTGATGAGACAACTGTAGCTCTTGAGAGATTTGACACTTTTGCATTCTGCAAAAAAGGATGCCTATCTCTGAAGCCGCGGCCCAAGCACCCACTGAAGATGCATGTGTGGGGTACGATCTCTAGACATGGACCAGGATGCATAATTATATTTGAGGGTAAAATAATTCACAAAGTCACATTCTGTAGCGTTATACACTGTACAACTGTAGTGTATTCTGTACCCTAATGTTCAGCTTTTTCATAATTTGTTTCTTCTCTTGTTCCAGGAATCATGGTTAAAGTGTTTTTCCAAGTGGAAATTGTCACCCGTGTTGTTAAATACATTAGGCATGATTTCCCATCTGGTGGTCACCGGTTCATCAGGACAATGACCCTAAATATACCGCCTCTTTGCCTATATTCTTGCGAGCGGGATCAACTGAGATAAGACGCTATCTATATTTACAGATTAGCAGCGTTTTCCCCATTCTTTTAGTGTGTAAAGGGAATGCCACTGGCATGTATTAAGGTACTGTACTGTAGTAAGGTAGGTACAGTAAGTATAGGAAAGGTTAGTATGGTACTGACAATAACCTGTTGTAATGATAGCCTTACTGTACAATATATTAAAGGTAATTGAACGTTAACCATTTTATGCCTGTGCTTACTCTCCACTTTGTATACATTATACATTACTGTATACAGTATGTACAGTATTTGTATTAGACACATGTGTATTACCTATTATTTGTAAACATTCATTATAGTTTACAGGTACGGTAAGTTATAGTTTATTCATTTTGTGTGGCTGTTAGTAGTGTTAAACAGTCAAGGCCTTCAATTCACTAATCCTGCAGACTTTTCTTTCTTTCTCAGGAGATGCTGCACTAATGGAAGGGGGAGGGGGAGGGGAATGTCCAAGCTTATTGTACTGTGTGCATAATAGCAGCCATTAGTTTTTCCTATTCCCCCCCTCTCTCAATGACAAAATAAATCCATGGTCATTTACACCGGGTGAGGTGACTCTGCTAAACCCCATGGAATTAAAAACCACAATAGCCAAAGCCTGAAACATTATGGGCCTCATGCACTAAAGGTTCATAAAAACAATCACCGGGCCATTTAAATCACCGTTTTTATGAGCGTTGGTATCATGGTATTCAGAAAGCCTTCATTACCTGTCATAGCAAAATTCACAAAACGGGCAATTAGCCGGTGATCTGATTAACGACCCTCTGAAAAGGCCTTACCGGCGAGTTGTATCTGCTGCAGAGAGAGCTGTTCTGAGAGAGCCGTCTCTCCCTGTTCAAATCTCGCCCGAAATGCATGTGTATAAATTTTAACTTTGATAATAGTTTAGATGAGCAGGGGTCTCCTGAGCTGAACTGCATTGGTTTCAGCCTCGGGGACCCCCTACTTCCCGAGATACCGGCACCCCATAACGGGGCCTGTATCACCTATGCATTTTATTCTCATGGTCATGTGACGTGGACATTTAAATGCATAGGAGATGCTGGCACCCCATAACGGGGCCTGTATCTCGGAAAGTAGGGTGTCCCTGAGGCTATCCGCTATGGTAATGAAGTTTACTGTAAATGCATTTTTATTGCATAGGGTTCATGCCAGGGGTCTCTGGTGCTAATATTAATGTATATCAGCTCCAGAGATTCCCGGCATCAATCCTATGCAGGAAAAATGTATCATCTCTCTGCTTCCCTGCAGGTTTCCAACGTTTACACCAACTTTTTCTGGCGTGAGTATTTTGTGATAAAATCACCATTCTAGAGCGGTGATAGGTGTTCATAGCCTAATCACTGCTACTAGAATTGCGTGAGTTTATGAACATGCCGAAAAGCGAGAAGTGGCTTATCACCGCTGCCTCAGTGATATTTTTTTTATGACCAATTTTTTTTTGAGCGATTGAGTTTTTTATCACCCACTTATCACCGTTTACTGAATAGCAGTAGGCATTTTGGGCGATAAGTGGTTGATAAGTGGCTTATGAATGCTTACTGCATGGGCCCCTATGTGTCTTTGTGTGTGAATGTCCTATTGTGAGGCTTGGGCTTGGGGGGGGGGAGTTTCTATTAAATGAGTCCGTCTTTGTCTAATGCTGTTATCAGTGTGCAGGATTACAGTAGAAATAAATCCTTGGAACTGTTTTAAAATTGAATAAAAGTTATCACTCCCTTGAGAACATGTTTCTGTGTGTGTGATATTTCCATAAACTGTATGAAAAGTAGATAAAGCCTACAGTAGCAAAAGTTCAAGGGTGTTGAATGGAATTCCCATCTCTCCCCCCCTCTTCCCCCTCCCCCCTCCCCCCCAAAAAAATAAATTACAGTACCGGGTACATATGGTAGAGACAGAAGTTAGCTTAAAGCTAACACAAGAACGCCAAATGCTGCACTCAAAGGTGATATGAATACCATAATGATAGGGGTATACAATAACCCACTAAAGAAGTAGGTTATTTCTCCTTAAATCGACACATCAGGGTGAGTATTGTTCTCACAATTAAACTAAAATAACAAAATTTTATTTCTATAATACACAACAATAACATTTAAAAATATACACATAAAATAGATAAAATCCACGGGTACGCGGTAAATTAGGGTGTAGCAATACTGGCTAATTAACCAGTGAGATGCTGATATATAGCAGTATTACCATGTGCTGGTGGCTGAAATAGCAAAATAGGAACTATAGTTGTATAATGTAAACTGCAAATGTACAAACCCTATCAAACACTTGCTACTAATTAGATAGCATAGTAGTGAACCAGCTGATTACCCAAACAATAATGGAGCTCGGCAGAGTAGGACCCTCCTTAGTTTAGCCACAAATGTTACCTGGTAATGCTTAGTATAGCAAAACCTGATTGCATATAATAATGAGGGAAAGGAAGAAAGCTAGCAGTGTACCACATATAACCACCATCAGACTGCATGCTACACTGTAGCAAGGCACACAATGCAGTCTTTACCTGGTATAAAAATGTGGCAATAGAGGATAAGCAAAGTATGTTATTAATAACACACAGTATAATTAACTGTAGCTAAATCCTCTTACAGCTCCTGTCCCATACCTCTAAGCTATGCTGTAATATATAGTAGCGTGACAGCAGTATATCAGGCGCCACAGGAACCAGCTATAAACACATTGTGACCCGGTGCAACAGCTTGAGATAAAAAGGTCACTGAGCACTCTGACTAAGCAAACATTCAACCAGGAGTGAATAGCTAATGAGGCTTAGTATTGGGAGCAAGAGTTATATGACCGTGTTAAGGTGGTGCTGCACTGGTAACAGGATACTGCCGAGCTGTAGCTTTGATCCCTACGCACGTTTCGTTTGTCTCTGCAAACTTCGTCAGGGGTAGAAGTAAAGTTGCGTGAATATAGAGGTATAATATACTCACGCTAATGTACCGGGTACATCTCATAGAGAAATATAAAGGTAGTGATTTTTTTAATGTAAAAATTGATAAAATATTTTTTAAAATGCATCACAATGTTTTCTTAAAATCACTCATTTATGAAGCCCTTGTCGTGAAACAAAAGAAAGAAAAGATATGTATTTTTATTTTCTGACTTGAAATTCACATTGGCAGTGAAGTCATACTAGGCAAATCACAATGCAGGACGTATCACCCATGCACATGCGTGTGAAACCAGGCAAAGTAATTACTCAGCCAAGAACCGAAGGCTCAAACATAACGTGTCTTTCTTTTTTAAGGAAGGTCCCATGGCCCGGGGAGGTGTTCATAACAAGTCCAATGCCTTTTGCATGGCTTTGTGAGGGTGGTGGGGAGTGGAGGGAAGGTGCAACTAAATTTGTTTCTTCTTGGTCTAATACTCGAATGAGTGTGCAGAATTACAGTAGAATTAAATAATTTGAACTGGTTTAAAATTGAATACAAGTTATTACTCCCTTGAGAACATGTTTCTCTGTGTGTGATATCTTCATAAACTGTATGAAAAGCAGACCAAGCCTTGCAAAAGTTGAAGGTATTGAATAATAAATAATAAATATAGAATAAAAGTCATGAATATTTTGTTTTGGGGTTTCTTACCCAAATTAATTATACTTGCAAAGTCTAATTATACTGCAAAATGCAACATCACTGATAAAATAAAAATGTTGTGATTTTAACAATCTAAGAATTGATCGAATATGAAAACATAGCATCATATTGTATTAGGTTTTTTTTTTATAAAGCTCACAATTATTCTTTACACCAGAAAAAAAAGAATGTCCCTTTAATTTTTTTATTGTTTCCATTGGATTTCTAAGTCCGATTCATAATGAGCATGCGCATTGAACCAGGAAATGGAAATTTCTCTACCAGCAGCCAAATCATGAAACTGTTGTCTTTGTGTTCTCATGGCCCATGGGCGGTGTTGATAGCTAGTCCCATTCCTTTGCCTTGTGAGGGTTGGGTGGGAGGTGGGAAGGGGGGTGTTGAGATGCAACTGAATTGGCCTGTCTTAGAGTACTGCATGGATGATCATGAAGGATTCATCTTACAAATTACCTTTTGACGCTCAATGTCAACGTTTCTTTTCTGGAAAAGAAAATGATGCTATTATTTCCTGTAGTGCGCATGCATCAAGATGCGCTCTAGTGTGCATGTGTACAAGCATTGATATGGCAGGCATACAGTACTGTAGTGTCATTGGCAATTAACGTTAATACTGTTTAGTACATTATATTTACCTTCATTTTAAACTTTGACAAGCAGTTGGAGATCAGTCAACGTCAGAGGTGTACTGTGCATCCAAGCTGGGGTCACTCATGTCTGCATTATAGTTGACAGGTACCTGCTGAAGCTGGTAATCAGGCGGGGCCAGGTAGCAAGGATTGCGGTTCACCAGGTTTTCAGTGACGTCGGCCCGTTATTGCAATAGTATTGGCAAGCTGGTGTTGGTATATTGCAGGGTCGGGAAATACAAATCTTTAATGGATTAAACCTGACCTTTCTCCTTTTGGAGTCGTCATGAGCAAACATACTAGCAAAAGCTGGGAGCACAGACCAATAACTTCTTGTAATTCCCAGAGGAGGGGCTGTGTGATAAAAGCAATCCTCATTAGTTAAAGTTTGCCTTATCGAATGCTTCCACCCACAATGGTTTTGTGATAATTTGAAAAAATCATAGGTCTCGAAGATATAATCATATATCTAAAGTCTTATATCATATAGCTAAAGTCGCCGTCTTATCTGTTCCAGCATTAATTGCATAACTACAGTTCGGTTTAGTATAAGGACTTGACATGATGTTGAGTGTATGTCTATTCAGCAATTGAGCGGGCATAGCAATTGAGAATAATGTACAAAACATTGTTTTTAAATTATGAAAACGCTTACATTTGATAACGTCTTCAGCGTCTTCAGCAACCAAGGTCAATTTACAATGAATCACTGTGGTAGACTCTGTTTTTATCTGGCTGTTAAACCCCTGCAAATTGACTACAGTACATAACTGTACTATCCACTGGATTGTGTAAAGGGAATTCATTTTTGCCATCTGGCGGATACGTGAAGAGCTGCACCCAAACAAATCAGAATCAGGGTAATTCAAATCAACAGCAAACACAGGTGTGATTGGTGTGATTGGCAGCATTCACTGCAGCATTCATGGAAGAATAACAAGTGAATCCTGCGTGAAATACAGCAGACTATACGAAAACGGCTCAAAGACATGATCAAATAATGGCCGCTGCATCTATACAAAATAAAGGGACACTTGGTGTATGTGCAGGTACAGTATAGATAGATTTGACAGGTGGCTTCTCTAAAAAATACTGCACAAAATGGTGACAGGTGTGACGCGCACGAGAATCGTTGGTGGGGAAGAATGTTATTTATAAATTACCTGACTGTTACGTAATTTTTTCTAAATTTCACTCCAAGTATTCACCAATTTCACCAATTTATATTCTGCTTCGTAAAAAATCTGGAATATAAAATAGTGCAAATTGGTGCATGCTTAGAGTGAAATTTAGAATAAATGACATAATGGTCAGTTCATTTATAAATCACATACCTGCAGTCATACTGTACATGGCGAGCGATACTGATCTTACTGCTCCTCCCACAAATTCCAAGATTGTTGAACCACTCCTCATCCCCTGTCTCTCTCCCCTTATCCTCTCACCCTCCTCCTCATCTATCACCCCTCCCCTACTCCTCTCACCCTCTCTCCTCCACTCTTTGACTCCACCCCCAGACCCTCCTGACACCTCCTCCTGATTGGCTGCATTACACAGCAGCAGCCAATCGGGATGGATCAAGCTGCCCAGCACTCTAGTACAAGCCCTGTTCTCTCCCTTTTCGCACCATGTTTTTCCATTTAAACATTTATATTTTTACATTATAATTTATATTATATTTATTGCTAAAAGACACAAACACACACAGATGACACACACAGAACACAGACACAGGAAAGGTCCTGGGTTCGATTCCTGTATGATATGGTATAAATTATAAAATAAATTAAATATTAATTAATAAATTATACATTGTGATTAAAATAATTTATACATTATTATTTTATTATAACTTATAAATTGTTGTTTTATTTATTTTATAATATTCCTAATAACCTCACTTAGTTTTCCTGCCCTATTCCTAATAACCTCACTTGGTATCTGAGCCCTATTCCTAATAACCTCACTTGGTATCTGAGCCCTATTCCTAATAACCTCACTTGGTATCTGAGCCCTATTTCGAATAACATCTCATATAATTTATAAATAATTATTTTATTTAATATATATAAAATAATAATTTATAAATTATAATTGTAACGGGTTTCCCCCCCCCCCCAATCTCACATTGGCCCGGGTACTCTAATAACCAATCCCCCCATTACGTGTTAGTGTGTGGTGGTGCACCTGTAGGCAACAGAACTCCTGAGTCTCCCACTTGATGGTATTAGGGGATGTCATCAGGACAGGTAGCTGAGGTAGTGGGTGCGAGTTCAACTTACATCATGTGCAGCGCCTCCACCTCATCAGGGTCTATGCTTCCGCAGGGAGATGGTCCTGGTGAGGAACTCCTTCTTGGTGGTGCCATCCACTGCTGAGTAATTTCACACTCACACTCCTTCTTGGTGGTGCCATCCACTGCTGAGTAATTTCACACTCACAAAGTGGGGGTATCGTTAACAAGGTCATCTTTATTGTAGACGGTGATGTCCCCACTTTGTGAGTGTGAAATTACTCAGCAGTGGATGGCACCACCAAGAAGGAGTTCCTCACCAGGACCATCTCCCTGCGGAAGCATAGACCCTGATGAGGTGGAGGCGCTGCACATGATGTAAGTTGAACCGCACCCACTACCTCAGCTACCTGTCCTGATGACATCCCCTAATACCATCAAGTGGGGAGACTCAGGAGTTCTGTTGCCTACAGGTGCCCCACACACACTAACACGTAATGGGGGGATTGGTTATTAGAGTACCGGGCCAATGTGAGATTGGGGGGGGGGGAAACCCGTTACAATTATAATTTATAAATTATTATTTTATATATATTAATAAAATAATTATTATAAATTATATGAGATGTTATTCGAAATAGGGCTCAGATACCAAGTGAGGTTATTAGGAAAGGGCTCAGATACCAAGTGAGGTTATTAGGAATAGGGCTCAGATACCAAGTGAGGTTATTAGGAATAGGGCAGGAAAACTAAGTGAGGTTATTAGGAATATTATAAATAAATAAAACAACAATTATAAGTTATAATTAAATATAATGTATAAATTATTTTAATCACAATGTATAATTATTAATTAAATTAATATTTATAATTTATACCATATCATACAGGAATCGAACCCAGGACCTTTCCTGTGTCTGTGTTTGTGTGTGTCATCTGTGTGTGTTTGTGTCTTTTAGCAATAAATAATATAAATTATAATGTAAAAATATAAATGTTTAAATGGAAAAACATGGTGCGAAAAGGGAGAGAACAGGGCTTGTACTAGAGTGCTGGGCAGTGATCCATCCCGATTGGCTGCTGCTGTGTAATGCAGCCAATCAGGAGGAGGTGTCAGGAGGGTCTGGGGGTGGAGTCAAAGAGTGGAGGAGAGAGGGTGAGAGGAGTAGGGGAGGGGTGATAGATGAGGAGGAGGGGTGAGAGGATAAGGGGAGAGAGACAGGGGATGAGGAGTGGTTCAACAATCTTGGAATTTGTGGGAGGAGCAGTAAGATCAGTATCGCTCGCCATGTACAGTATGACTGCAGGTATGTGATTTATAAATGAACTGACCATTATGTCATTTATTCTAAATTTCACTCTAAGCATGCACCAATTTGCCACTATTTTATATTCCAGATTTTTACGAAGCAGAATATAAATGGTGAAATTGGTGAATACTTGGAGTGAAATTTAGAAAAAATTACGTAACAGTCAGTGGTAATTTATAAATAACATTCTTCCCCACCAACGATTCTCGGGCGGTCACACCTGTCACCATTTTGTGCAGTATTTTTAGAGAAGCCACCTGTCAATCTATCTATACTGTACCTGCACATACACCAAGTGTCCCTTTATTTTGTATAGATGCAGCGGCCATTATTTGATCATGTCTTTGAGCCGTTTTCGTATAGTCTGCTGTATTTCACGCAGGATTCACTTGTTATTCTTCCAGAATGATGCTGCAGTGAATGCTGCCAATCACACCAATCACACCTGTGTTTGCTGTTGATTTGAATTACCCTGATTCTGATTTGTTTGGGTGCAGCTCTTCACGTATCCGCCATGGCAAAAATGAATTCCCTTTACACAATCCAGTGGATAGTACAGTTATGTTACTGTAGTCAATTTGCAGGGGTTTAACAGCCAGATAAAAACAGAGTCTACCACAGTGATTCATTGTAAATTGACCTTGGTTGCTGAAGACGCTGAAGACGTTATCAAATGTAAGCGTTTTCATAATTTAAAAACAATGTTTTGTACTTATTCTCAATTGCTATGCCCGTCAATTGCTGAATAGACATAACACTCAACATCATGTCAAGTCCTTATACTAAACCGAACTGTAGTTATGCAATTAATGCTGGAACAGATAAGACGGCGACTTTAGCTATATGATATAAGACTTTAGATATGATTATATCTTCGAGACCATATGATTTTTTCAAATTATCACAAAACCATTGTGGTGGGGAAGCATTCGATAAGGCAAACTTTAACTAATGAGGATTGCTTTTATCACACAGCCCCTCTCTGGGAATTACAAGAAGTTATTGGTCTGTGCTCCCAGCTTTTGCTAGTATGTTTGCTCATGACGACTCCAAAAGGAGAAAGGTCAGGTTTAATCCATTAAAGATTTGATTTCCCGACCCTGCAATTATACCACAACACCACTGCCAATACTATTGCAATAAAGGCCGACGTCACTGAAAAACTGGTGAACCGCAATCCTTGCTACCTGGCCCCGCCTGATTACCAGCTTCAGCAGGTACCTGTCAACTATAATGCAGACATGAGTGACCCCAGCTTGGATGCACAGTACACTCTGACGTTGACTGATCTCCAACTGGCTTGTCAAAGTTTAAAATGAAGGTAATATAATGTACTAAAACAGTATTAACGTTAATTGCCAATGACACTACAGTACTGTATGCCTGCCATATCAATGCTTGTAAATGCACACTAGAGCGCATCTTGATGCATGCGCACTACAGGAAATAATAGCATCATTTTCTTTTCCAGAAAGAAACGTTGACATTGAGCGTCAAAAGGTAATTTGTAAGATGAATCCTTCATGATCATCCATGCAGTACTCTAAGACAGGCCAATTCAGTTGCATTCAACACCCCCTTCCCACCTCCCACCCAACCCTCACAAGGCAAAGGAATGGGACTAGCTATCAACACCGCCCATGGGCCATGAGAACACAAAGACAAAGTTTCATGATTTGGCTGCTGGTAGAGAAAATTCCAATTCTGGTTCAATGCGCATGCTCATTATGAATCGGACTTAGAAATCCAATGGAAACAATAAAAAAATTAAAGGGACATTCTTTTTTTCTGGTGTTGTAAAGAATAATTGTGAGGCTTATAAAAAAAAAACCTAATACAATATGATGCTATGTTTTCATATTCGATCAATTCTTAGATTGTTAAAATCACAACATTTTATTTTATCAGTGATGTTGCATTTTGCAGTATAATTAGACTTTGCAAGTATAATTAATTTGGGTAAGAAACCCCAAAACAAAATATTCATGACTTTTATTCTATATTTATTATTTATTATTCAATACCTTCAACTTTTGCAAGGCTTGGTCTGCTTTTCATACAGTTTATGAAGATATCACACACAGAGAAAACATGTTCTAAGGGAGTAATAACTTGTATTCAATTTTAAACCAGTTCAAATTATTTAATTCTACTGTAATTCTGCACACTCATTCGAGTATTAGACCAAGAAGAAACAAATTTAGTTGCACCTTCCCTCCCACTCCCCACCACCCTCACAAAGCCATGCAAAAGGCATTGGACTTGTTATGAACACCTCCCGGGCCATGGGACCTTCCTTAAAAAAGAAAAGACACGTTATGTTGAGCCTTCGGTTCTTGGCTGAGTAATTACTTTGCCTGGTTTCACACGCATGTGCATGGGTGATACGTCCTGCATTGTGATTTGCCTAGTATGAATTCACTGCCAATGTGAATTTCAAGTCAGAAAATAAAAATACATATCTTTTCTTCTTTTGTTTCACGAAAGGGCTTCATAATGAGTGATTTTAAGAAAACATTGTGATGCATTTTAAAAAATATTTTATCAATTTTTAATTAAAAAAATCACTACCTTTATATTTCTCTATGAGATGTACCCGGTACATTAGCGTGAGTATATTATACCTCTAATTCACGCAACTTTACTTCTACACCTGACGAAGTTTGCAGAGGACAAACGAAACGTGCGTAGGGATCAAAGCTACAGCTCGGCAGTATCCTGTTACCAGTGCAGCACACCTTAACACGGTCATATAACTCTTGCTCCCAATACTAAGCCTCATTAGCTATTCACTCCTGGTTGAATGTTGCTTAGTCAGAGTGCTCAGTGACCTTTTTATCTCAAGCTGTTGCACCGGGTCACAATGTGTTTATAGCTGGTTCCGTGGCGCATGATACTGCTGTCACGCTACTATATATTACAGCATAGCTTAGAGGTATGGGACAGGAGCTGTAAGAGGATTTAGCTACGTTAATTTACTGTGTGTTATTAATAACATTTTGCTTATCCTCTATTGCCACATTTTTATACCAGGTAAAGACTGCATTGTGTGCCTTGCTACAGGTGTAGCATGCAGTTGATGGTGGTTATATGTGGTACACTGCTAGCTTTCTCTTTCCCTCATTATTATATGCAATCAGGTTTGCTATACTAAGCATTACCAGGTAAAATTGTGGCTAAACTAAGGAGGGTCCTACTCTGCCGAGCTCCATTATTGTTTGGGTAATCAGCTGGTTCACTACTATGCTATCTAATTAGTAGCAAGTGTTTGATAGGGTTTGTACATTTGCAGTTTACATTATACAACTATAGTTCCTATTTTGCTATTTCGCCACCAGCACATGGTAATACTGCTATATATCAGCATCTCACTGGTAATAGCCAGTATTGCTACACCCTAATTTACCGCGTACCGTGGATTTATCTATTTTATGTGTATATTTTTAAATGTTATGTTGTGAGTTATAGAAATAAAATTTTGTTATTTAGTTAATTGTGAGAACAATACTCACCTGATGTGTGATTTAAGGAGAAATAACCTACTTCTTTAGTGGGGTTATTGTATACCCCTATTATATGGTATTCATATCACCTTTGAGTGCAGCATTGGCGTTCTTGTGTTAGCTTTAAGCTAACATTCTGTCTCTACCTATGTACCCGGTACTGTAATTTATTTTTTGGGGGGGAGGGGGGAGGGGGAGAAGAGGGGGGGAGAGATGGGAATTCCATTCAAACCCTTGAACTTTTGCTACTGTAGGCTTTATCTACTTTTCATACAGTTTATGGAAATATCACACACCAGAAACATGTTCTCAAGGGAGTGAATCTAATTTATTCAATTTAAAACAGTTCCAAGGATTATTTCTACTGTAATCCTGCACACTGATAACAGCATTAGACAAAGACGGACTCATTTAATAGAAACTCCCCCCCCCAAGCCCAAGCCTCACAATAGGACATTCACACACAAGACACATAGGGGCCCATGCAGTAAGCATTCATAAGCCACTTATCAACCACTTATCGCCCAAATGCCTACTGCTATTCAGTAAACGGTGATAAGTGGGGTTAAAAAACTCAATCGCTCAAAAAAAAATTGGTCATAAAAAAAATATCACTCGAGCGCAGCGGTTGATAAGCCACTTCTCGCTTTTCGGCGCATGTTCAAAAACTCACGCAATTCTAGTAGCAGTGATTAGCTACTTGAACACACTATCACCGCTCTAGAATGGTGATTTATCACAAAATTACACGCCAGAAAAGTTGGTGTAAACGTTGGAAACCTGCAGGAAGCAGAGAGATGATACATTTTTCCTGCATAGGATTGATGCCGGGAATCTCTGGAGCTGATATACATAATATTAGCACAGAGACCCTGGCATGAACCTATGCAATAAAAATGTTACAGTATAACTCATTCCATAGCGGATAGCCTCAGGGACACCCTATTTCCGAGATACAGGCCCGTTATGGTCCGGTGCATGATCTATAGTCATTTAAAGTCCATGAACATGAGAAAAAATGCATAGGTGATAAGGCCCGTTAGGTGGGTGCGGTATCTCGGGAAAGTAGGGGGTCCCCGGGCTGAAACCAATGCAGTTCAGTCAGGAGACCCCTGCTTCTCAAACTATTATCAAAGTTAAAATTTTAACACATGCATTTCGGGGCGAGATTTGAACAGGGAGAGACGGCTCTCTCAGAACAGCTCTCTGCAGCAGATACAACTCGCCGGTAAGGCCTTTCAGAGGGTCGTTAATCAGATCAGGCTAATTGCCCGTTTTGTGAATTTTGCTATGACAGGTAATGAAGGCTTTCTGAAACCATGTACCAACGCTCATAAAAACGGTGATTTAAATGGCCCGGTGTGTGTTTTATTGAACCTTTAGTGCAGAGGCATAATGTTTCAGGCTTTGCTATTGTGGTTTTAATTCCATGGGGTTTAGCAGAGTCACCTCACCCGGTGTAAATGACCATGGATTATTTTTTGTCATTAGAAGAGGGGGGGAATAGAAAAACTAATGGCTGCTATATGCACACAGTACAATAAGCTTGGACATTCCCTCCTCCCCCTTCCATTAGTGCAGCATCTCCTGAGAAAGAAAGAAAAGTCTGCAGGGATTGTGAATTGAGGCCTTGACTGTTTAACACTACTAACAGCCACACAAAATGAATAAACAAACTACGTACCTGTAAACTGATTACATAAGAAGTGTTACAAAAATAGAATACATGTGGCTAACAATACAAACGTAAAGGAAAAATGGAACAAAGGGAGAGAGAAAGTGCAGAGTGAGGCATAAAATGGTTAACGTTCAATTACCTTTAATATATTGTACAGTAAGGCTATCATTAAAACAGGTTATGTCAGTACCATACTTTCCTGTCCTATACTATGTACCTACCCTACACTTTAAATATTGTAAGTAAGGCTATCATTTAAAACAGGTTATTGTCAGTACCATACTTTTCCTGTCCTATACTTACTGTACCTACCTTACTAAGTACAGTACTTAATAAATGCCAGTGGCATTCCCTTCTACACACTAAGAAATGGGGAAACGCGCTAATCTGTAAATATAGATAGAGTCTTATCTCAGTTGATCCCGCATCGCAAGAAATAGGCAAAGGGCGGTTATATTAGGGTCATGTCCTGATGAAAAGGTGACCACAAGATGGGAAACATGGTAATGGATTTACAACCACGGGTGACATTTCCACTTGGAAAAACAAAACTTTAACCATGATTCCTGGAACAGAGAAGAAACAAATTATGAAAAGAGGAACATTTAGGGTACAGAATACATACAGTTGTACAGGGTATAACGCTACAGAAGTGACTTTGTGAATTATTTTACCCTCAAATATAATTATGCATCCTGGTCCATGTCTAGAGATCGACCCCACACATGCATCTTCAGTGGTGGCGAGGGCCGGGCTTCAGAGGAATGGCATCCTTTTTTGCAGAATGCAAAAGTGTCAATCTTCAAGAGCTACAGTTGTCTCATCAGAAAAGACGACATCCTGACAAGTTCGCCATTTTTGATCCATGCCCGGTTTGGTCCATCTTTTTACCTTGTTTGCTCCCTTATCATAGGGTACGGTCTGTAATGACAAGGAAGAATTTAATTACTATTTACAGTGAAACCACACTTTTACCTAAAGTACAGTAGTGTACTGTACAACACTTTATCTGTACTGTCCTAACTACAGCACAGTAATACAGTACAGTATCAACTCGTTTCTGTCACTCTGCATACATTGCAGTAAGACACTTACTTTAAACGTCCATATTCCATCCCAATTGGCATCTTATCACCCTGATGATGGTCTCAGATGCTGTTGATATTGTGACTGTTCTCTAGAACAGTTTGACCGTTGCTGCACAGCGTCCATCATTAGCCTTGCTGATTTCGTCCACCAGACGCTTTGCCATCCTACAGTTAAAGGGAAAGAGAACAATTTGTTAGGCACAAAATATAATTCTAAACAAACACATGACATATTTCTAAAAGTAGTACAGAAATGTTTGGCTCTAAAAGAATTGCAAAGAAAACAAGTAAACAAAAAAAGGCATTTTGATATGCAAGACACTTTTAGAGTAATAAAACAGCAGCAAGAGAAAAAAACATTTTATATTTTCTTCTAAAAGTAGTGCAGTAATTTTGGCTCTAAAAGAATTGCAAAGAAATAAGTAAACAAAAAAAAAGTATTTTGATATGCAAGAAGCTTATAAGAAGTAATACAATAATTGCAGAATGAAACCAAAATACTTACTCGTGTGTGACTGGGGGGCACCGCTTTACACTTTTGTCTGACATGGGCATGATAGCTGACAGTGCTTGTGCTAAATTGAGACCCGACAGTAATTAAACAGCGTTTGATCTGTTAAATTCTGTGTCTTCCTTGTAATAGTATGTATTTGTGAGATCCTTTGAAATACTTTTCTCGCCATCGCTGCTTTAGAAAATAAATCAAGCACAGAGGAATGTATATTAGATGTGTATTCGATGTATATTCAATGTGCAATGACAAAAAGAAGTGATTGGTGTATTTATAATGTAATGGACCTCACTCGACAGGTTAAGTATACAACACACCTACACTCCCAAACTCGTGTCCATGCTGCCCAAAAATTCAAATCAGGACACAGTGCTAAAAAGGTGACACAATTTGCATAGCCTCCCACACGCTGATCTCTATCTGAACGAGCTCTTGTACAGATACTGTATAGTGCATTTTTTTCTCGTTACATGGACAACCCCGATTCTACAGTGGCAAGAAAATGCTTTCTTCTGCTGTGCGACCATGAGAAAGTGAAATAGAAAGCTGTTCCAAGCCAAAGCGCTCTAAAGAAAAGGTCCGAAGACTCTGAAGGCAAAGAACCCTGGCCATTTGTATGTGAAAAGAAAATGGCCAAAATCAATGATGACCAACTTGTTTGGAGGACCCAGAAGTGCCCCTGCACCCCGAAGCCGAATCGGACTTTTCAACTGCCATCAACCACTGCCACTAATTCCCAAAAATCGCCCACTCTGACCCTTTGTCCACCGATGCTCGTCCGGGAAAACCCCCGACACCCTCCAGCACCCAGAGCAACAGATGTTCATCATATAGCCAGATAACTTCATCCAGCACCAGCCACGTCGATGTTCATCCCGAAGTCACCTGCTTACCTCCTCCAAACACCCAGCACGTGGACTTCCGATCCCGAAGCCCCCAGGTCAACTCCTCCAGCACCCAGCCATGCAGATTGTTCATTCGGATGAAACCAGCAATCCTTGGACCCGATCCAGCTCCATCATCCACATTCTGGATGTTTATTTGATATCGAAATACTGACAATCACAGAGTAATACAGGGACAGAAGGAGGCCAAGATGGGATAGTCTTTTGGAGTGCATGGGAATATGGATAGGTGCATGGGTGTTTGTCTGGATAAGAAGAGAGGAACATCGTGAGGCTCTATTCTTTGCTTTGAGTCACTGTATGCCAATGTAGGAGCAGGAAGTCGACCTGGAGGCACCGTATTCTCCGATGGAGAGAAACCACATACCCCCACCCGTGCACCCCTCACATCTCATCCCTCGGATTTGCATTCACCGCTTCAACACCAAGCAAACAACGGACCCCCCAAGCTCAACCTCCATCTCTAGGATAACACATATTACCCTTCGTGTGGAGGCAATGACAACCCTGGTAAGGCCAGACAGGAGGAGCAGCCTCAAGACCATCTATCCCCACCTGTGCCAAAAAACACCCGCTCCAGCACCCAGAATTATTGTCTGGTCCCGACATCATGCCCTGAGAGACCTGCCCCACAGATGCGCCACCGTTAGAAATGAAATACAAGATCAGATCGGTGCCGTTTCTAACCTCAGAAATATCCCCCAGTTCATCTTTAAACACCACAGCAGTTTTGAGATATTTCTGCGAGTGGACCAAAAGGGGTATCGTTAACAAGGTCATCTTTATTGTAGACGGTGATGTAGCAGACTGCCCCATGCAGCTGCCGGCTCTAGCCGCACATCTCTCCGTGCTGTCCCTTTGCCAGGTACGCCCTCCCGAATTGAAGTGGGATTCCCTCTTCTCCTAGGGAGATCCTCTCTGTGCCAGGTCCCTGGACACAGAATGGCTTATACAGGCTGATTGGTCAACCTGGACCGCTAGTTACTTCACTAGGGTCACAAAGTGTTCCTACAATCCCTTATGCAGGCAATACATCTTCCCAACAACTTTCCACAGCTGCTGGAACACACTATCACTAACTGTGTTGTGCCTTATATACTTCAGGAGGCAGTCGCATCCCTGATGTCACTATCCAGGGACTCAGAACATACAGCCACTCCCCTCCATACATAGGGCACCTCACCATGGTGTGAGGGAAAACCTCCATAACTACTGCTGGCATACCTGTACTTACCAGGACTTGACTTACTGCCAACAGAGAGAAAGTAATATATATTATGCATGGCTATATACTCCCCCTGGTGAATCCCCACCGTCCCGGCTGGGGCCTAAATTTGGTGTACCTTGCTCCAGGAAACACTGACAAAGAACACACAAATTAAGCGTTAAACATTATCACATTCACATAATAATGACAGAACATCTGCTCACTGACCAGCAGAGAGCATCAAAGATAAATGCAGACCACTCTTTGACGGGACCTAATAGTAGTGTCGAGGGTCTGGTTTCTTCACCTCCCGCCCCGCTGCATCGGTGACTGTCACGCTAAACTCTCGGGGCAAGCCTCGCTCATTACAATACACCACCTTGTGCATATAAATGCTGCGACCTATTTTCCAGACCCGCATCAGTTGGGAGACCCTCTGCTTGGCCTTTACTCCCTTAATGGCTCCTCCCTTATAAACGATATAGTATTCGATATCATTACGAAGCCACCTTTCTCGATTGTCCTCTATTTCCCTCATCAGAGGTTCAGGGACATATGGGTATTCGAGCCTATGGGATCTTTTATATTTGGCTGCAATAGCCCGTTCAGCTCGGCAGGCCCGGGTTAACTTAGTTTGCCCAGCCTTTCCCGGTAACACCCATGACAGGGGCTCATCTGACTCCACCGGATCATCTAACCCTTCAGATCCCTTTGGGGTAATAAGACCTCCGTGTATTCGGTCCCACCTCACTCGTAGCTCCTTGAGATAGGCCTCATCGTCAAAATCCCCAGGAGCCCACCAATGGTCAACCACCCATCCCTTTCTAGAATGAAACGGGTGCGGTCTATCCAGGCGACATAACCCTCATATAATGGTGCCCACCACCTACTTTCCCGTACCTCCTCTGAGTTGGGTCCTAGTGGCTCTTTCTCCTCAGGCCCGCCCGAGGATACCACTGAAGTACCCTCAGATGGTGCAACCCTTTCTTTACGCTGTGACCAGTGTCCACCCGTGATACTCAGCATGCTAGTGCTATCACTGCGTACCGACCCTCGTCGGGAAATCCTCCCTCCACCCTCCGACCCATCATCTGAAGTTCCCCAGTCCAGGCTTCCAGTCCGTTCTTCGGTAGGACCCCGGGAATCCCCTGACATCCCCAGGCTAGAGGTTGACCCGAATGAACAGGTGACAGGGACAGGGGATTGAACTAGGGCCTTGGGGCTAACTTTGGGTATGGACGGGGTTGGGGGACGGGGCCGGACGGTAGGTACCGGCAGGGTCACGGACTGCTCCTCTGCTATACCTGACTCACGTCCGCCACAATGTCCATTCTTTCCTTCGGCAGTTGAGCCTCTCGCTCTCCGGTTCGAGCGCCCACTCCGTCTGTCCGTAGGGGATCGACTCCCACTGCTCGACCGTAGAGGCGCAATCGCCTCCCACTCGACACCGCTCAGGTCGTCCGGAACTGCCTCTGGACATGCACATGCTGCGACGCCATCTTGGGTTGGGTCCCCAAGCGAGACCTCTTCCTCCACGAGGACATCCGGCAACGCCCTTCTGCTGCACGGTCCAGCCTGACCCTGGATCCGCTCTTCGTTCACCTCCACCCCCGGAATCTGCGGTGAGCACGGAGTTAACCTACTGCTCCGCAGGGTCGGGGTGGATCGACCTCCTTCCGACCCGCTAGTCACCACGGCAGTGGGACTCCGGCGATCGGGTTGTCGCGGTACGGGAGACACTCGACTCCGTGTCTCCACACCACGAGGGATAGCATCTTGCCACGGAATACCACTAGTATGGTACTCCGCCAACAAGTCCTGTGCCTCTGCCAACCTGGCACACTCCTCGTCCGAGGACTCTAATTTACAGTTCGGGCAGGGTATCCAAGTAGGGGACCGTCGAAGGGCTCCTTTCTGGTCACCTCTCCGATGGCTGGTTTTCTCGGCCTTAAGAACTCGGCTTGATTCCGGCTCCGCGGGACCTGCACTTGCATTCCACAGTGCACCCGGGAGCTCCGCTGCCGATATCGGGGTAGGATCTCTCATCCCCACGGCTTGTACAGGCACAAATGTCGTCATAGGCCACATATATTGCAGTCCACAATGAGGGCATCGAGCCTCGCTGCCCACAGCTCCGCCAGGCAGTCTGCACTGCAGGCAGAGACAGACCACTGTCTCCACACCCTCTACGCGGATAATCAGGAAGCCTTCTGGAGCCGAATAGGGGTGGGTGGATATCAAGGGACTCTGTTCCACTTTCTCTGCTTGCTCAGCCATGGTCACCAACGGAAGCACTCGTCCTAGCGGTCTGTATTGATCAATGGCTCTTCGCAACTGAAGTGCAGGTGATGGTGTGGCATCCTTCCCCCCACTTCCTCCATCGGCATCCGGTGAACTGCAGACCACTCCCCCTGGTTGAAACTAGGGGGATGTCTCGCCGCTTTGTAGGCTGACCCAGCACAGGGGCGGAGTGAGTCATAGTCCATGAGCGCGGGTCCAGCTTCTCGCGCCAAACTCCCCAACGGGTGGAGTTTTCCTCGTTGCCCGCCAATCCTGGCCAACAATTAGCAAACTGCAGAGTTGCAAGATTTTCTGCAGCTGGCCCACGCGGTGTCCCGGGAACGAGGGAACCGCCATTTTGGTAAGTATTGTCCTTCTTCATATTTGAGGTAGCGTCTGGCTGTTTGTTTATTGGTGTGTAACAAAGTCCATTTCGTTCCTCCCATCTCGCAAGGCTGTCGTCCTCACTATTCTCGGGGGTATCTTCCCGAAAACATAGGCATGACAAACACGGCGCAGCCACGGCTTTCACGCCATTCCATAACAAACACACAAGAGTCTCTCCTGTAGCTTGTTCTCCTTCCTCATCCCGGCATCCTGGACCTTCTACTCTTTGCAGATCCTCCATTCTGACGGTCGCTTCTTGCTCACTGTATACTGGAGTATTGTACATGGAGCTCCGCTCTGCGGGGCAGCTACCACATCCGTACAATAAACATGCCTTGTGCACCACCTTGTGTACCTAACATAGGTCTAACTCGTGTTGCACTATCTCAGGCTAGGCTCACTCTCTCAGTGTCTACTGTATCTCCTTCCTCCCAGTCTGTGCTCCCTTCGGTAAGTGATCTGGAATGGCTAGAGTACTCTGGGGCTTCCATGCAGTACTTNNAGGCATCTACTTTCTCTTGTCGAGCCTAGTGCAACCCTCTCCAGGACTCCTACCTAGTTAACGGCTCTCCCCTTCAGCGTCCTACCCCCTAGCGCGACCCTCAAGGTTGACTCGGACAGCTAATAGCCCCCTTCCTCCAGACCCACTACTCCTCTCACGTTCCCAGGGTATCCCTGCGTTTCCATCCCAACGCAGCACAAATGGCAGCATACACTTTCCCTGTTTCCTAGTGTGTGCCTAGCAAAAGCCTGTCCTGTTTAAATAGATTATATATATCTCATCAGCGCCTCATTGTAACGGGGTTTTCCCCCCCCAATCTCATGTTGGTCTGGGTACTCTAATACCAATCCCCCCATTACGTGTTAGTGTGTGGTGGTGCACCTGTAGGCAACAGAACTCCTGAGTCTCCCCGCTTGATGGTATTAGGGGATGTCATCAGGACAGGTAGCTGAGGTAGTGGGGGTGCGGTTCAACGTACTCCATGTGCAGCGCCTCCACCTCATCAGGTCCTATGCTTCCGCAGGAGATGGTCCGGTGAGGAACTCCTTCTTGGTGGTGCCATCCACTGCTGAGTAAATTTCTCACACTCACACAGTAGGGGTATCGTTAACAAGGTCTTTTTGTAACGGTGATGTAGCGACTGCCCATGCAGCTGCCGGCTCTAGCCGCACATCTCTCCGTGCTGTCCCTTTGCCAGGTACGCCCTCTTCGAATTGAAGTGGGATTCCCTCTTCTCCTGGTGAGATCCTCTCTGTGCCAGGTCCCTGGACACAGAGTGGCTTAGACAGGCTGATTGGTCAACCTGGACCGCTAGTTACTTCACTAGGGGTCACAAAGTGTTCCTACAATCCCTTATGCAGGCATACACTTCCCAAACTTCCAACACTTTCCCACAGCTGCTGGAACACACTATCACTACACTAACTGTGTTGTGCCTATATACTTCAGGAGGCAGTCGCATCCCTGATGTCACTATCCAGGGACTCAGAGCATACAGCCACTCCCCTCCATACTAGGGCACCTCACTGGTGTTGAGAGAAAACCCTCCATAACATACTGCTGGCATACCTGTACTTACAGGACTTACTGCCAACAGAGAGAAAGTAATATACCATTATTATGCATGGTTATAATAATTATATGTTATAAATTTATTACTGTAGTGTAGAGTAGGGGTGTTGTAGTGTCTTAGCATAACAATTTATAGCAATATACATTAGAATAAAAATAAAATACTTACTTTACATAATACAATAAAATACTTTTTTCATGTTATATTATATCCTCATATTTATAAATTTATTTTATCATGATAAATTATATCATACATACATTAATTGAACCCAGGAACCTTTCATCATGTTTTTACTATTTTATATACCTACAAAGCAACAGATGAGAGAGAAAGTCAGATGTCCGGTAACTCCTCGCGCGGAGACTTTAAGCGATCACGTTAATCAACAAAAAAAGAGAAGGGTGTTTACATCTTAAATGACTGGGAGGACATAAGAAAAGGCGGGAGAGGAGAAGAAAAGAACAAAAATAATTTGCCGAGGGGTAGAGGAACCGAAGGGTAGAGTTGGGTAACGAGTAAGAAGATGAATGGGAAGGGGGAGAGATATGTAAGAAGATTATGAGACCTCGATCATTCGCAGGTTGAATCAGGACGTTGAATTAGAATAGGTGTGACATACTATGACCCGAGGTACTATTGCTATAGGAATATTAACGGAAAGTGAAGGTGGGAGACGCTGAATAATCGAAACCGGAAATGGGAGTAAACGTAATAATTAATCGGAAGAATATTGGCAAGATAGAAGGTATGGTGGATTTGAGGAAGGTGGTCGCTACGGCTGAAAGGTTAAAGAGCGTTTTATGTGACGACTCGGGCAGGTCAGCGAGCGAGTGGTAGGAGGGCTAAGTGGGAGGGCTTTTTGGTTTTGCGGATGGGGGTCGGGAGAAAAAGAGTAGGAAAACGTCAAGTATTCGAGCCCTAATGATCGAATTAAAGTGGTGGGAAGGGGGAGTACCTGATCGGGGGGGGTGTGTGGGAGTAGGGCTCGCAGGCAAGTATTGAGGCGGGGGGGAGTTGCGGTTCGCAAGAAGAGATATAGGTGCGGAAGAGAATCTGAGATGTGTAGAAAGAAAAAGTGGGGGAACAGAAAATGTGAGAGATAAGGGAGACAAATTGATTTGGAGATCCGGGAGAAGGAGGCACCCCGGCTCTTTTATCCGATAGGCCATTAGTCTATCTGCAGAAATGTCACAGAAATGTTGCAGCATTACTGGGAGATTGCCCAGATTTTCCAAGGCTAGTTTTCGGATACTTTGTGGCTGCATCTATACAGTATGGTGTTTAATTTTGCTACAGTATGTTGCTCACACCCAGCAAAATCTTAGAGAGTATTAGTTAAGCTGCAAAGGGTCAATTGGGCAGTATCGCATGTAGACTCCCATTGAAATCATGGATAGCTATACATCTTATGAAGGTGTTCACTCATCAATATGCACAGCAGTTTAGAAGTAATTTCACAGTCTTGCTTGTTTTTCTCCAAGAATATTGAACATGATATGATATGATACAATATGATATGATACAATATGATACAGTATGATACAGTGTAGCATTACAAAAAAGAGGTTCAACTAGATGGCATAAATACCATTCTATAACCTCAGTGTAGACGGACGTTCAGCAGGTATGCAAAGAGAGACTGATTATTGTGAATAAAGAAGGCTTTTTATTGCGCCTGTTTCCTCAACATCAGGAAACCATCCAAACAAGGGTTAAATAAAGCTCTATTTCATTTGGGAGTATTTCTAGTGAAACACCATACAGTTCACACTCCCCTAGATAAGCATGTCTGCCAGCCCCAAAATATATAGCATGAATAACAGATATACGAAGTCTCTTAGAAATGAAAGTCTTATCTGTTCCTTGGAGGGAAAAATCTTCTCTGTTCCTGGTTCAGCTCTTTCCCTCAGGTGTGTCAGCATTAAGGTTTAGAAGTTTTCCCTATGTCTTGAAAGCAGCTATGCGTGTCTTCTGGCAGAGCTCAAGACAGGTTGTGAGAGTAAAGATAATCTCTCCTCTCTCTCCAAAGTTCAGCTCAGGTATGAGCTAAGGAGACTAATTTCCTGTCTCACAAGACGGCTTTTGTAAGCAATCTAAATCAGGCAGGTGGTGTTTATTATTGACTACCAGCAGTTAACCACAATGACTAGATTAAAGGCACAAAGTTACTTGAACAAGGGATTACTCCCCCTGTTACATACACCCCCTGTTTTGTGGGATCGGGCTTGCCACGGCCTAAGCCCATCCTTCCACTCTCATTCTAGATATCTCCGTGACGGAATGATAGTGATGGAGGAAGAAACCCTCATCCCTGCTGGGATAGGAGACCTTTCTCCAGTTTATTCGTGTCTCCCTCCTGAAGGTGCTTGAGATCATCACCCCTCAGTCGCTCGGAGGAGACTTTTCAAGTATAGTCTTTTTTACACTGCGCGGGTATGAGATTTCCTCGCGTGGGTGCTCGTCTTATGTGGCAACTGTATGCAGCAGTTGCAGAGCTAGCTTTGGTTTTTAAACTGTTCGCTCCTAAGGGTGCTACAGCCCGATATGTGCAATTACATAAGCATCTGCTATATCTAAGTTCCGGTTTCTAGTACCTCTTGTGCTCTGGGGCTGTAAGTTCTCATTTGATGTAGGAATGTATCACATTCGTTTGAGGTGGAAAGGTATGTAAGGGCTTAAGGAGCTAGGGAATTGAAACTGAAGGATCGTATCTTCTTCGCCTTTCTTATTTGTTGCCTGAGGTGCTGTGTGTAGGTGGTTCAAAATTTCAACCTCAACTTCAGATGAGCGGTATTCCCAGCTCTCACTGTACCCTTGTCTCATGGGTTTTGAGGGTCTGTGGGTATACTGACGCTTAGTCAGGGTCAATACTTGTCCTTGTAGGACTGTAATCTCATCCGCGAGAGATCCTTGTTTTTTGAGTGCGTCTTGCAAGTCTCTTTCAGGGAATTTATCTGCATGCTTGCTTTCTCTGAGCTTGCTTCCACCTTTTTATTGCATTGTAAGCACTATGAACTTCTTTGCTTGGGCCACAGTTACTTGTTTCAGTTTCTGACGATCTTGTGCTCCCTTTTGTGCCGTGTCACTGGGTTCTAAGCTTGGCTTTTACGTTGCTTTGGTGATGCTCAGGGTAGCCTTCAGTTTCTCATGCTGCTTTGCGGGGACATACTGGGTCATCAGACGTTCCTGCAGTACTTGAATTTCTTTAACAGCCTACAGATTGTCATCCTGCAGAGTTCGCTGCTTCCCTCTGCCTCTCTCTAGGTCCATAACGCAGACCTTGCTGTTGGTTCTGCAGTCGGTGCTCTGCTTCAAACTTCTCCACCATTCAAAAGTCTATTTATTTCTTTAAGCTCATGCAGCTTTTCATTTTTTTCCTTGACGTCGTTTGTCAAATTAAAAATTCTTCTTTGAGTTTTACGTTTTTCTTTGTAATCTTAAATTGTCTCCTTTTCATTCTCTGTACTATTCAGGGCTCTTTGCAGTCCTCCTTCCATTTCGCACATCTGCTTTGAGACTGACAGTTCTCCGTGAGACTACCTTCTCTAGAGGGTCTGAAGCTCCTTCTGGGAGACTTGGAGATTTGTATTAAGATTGGCAATCGTTTCTTTAGAAATGTCCAGCTCCCTCAGTGAGACTGTGTAGTCCTTTCTGGAAACTTCCAGGTCTGTGCGGGCAGCTGTTGGTCCATGATGTTAGGCATCCAGTGCTCTGTGGAGGTGTCTGAACCTCTTTCTGATACATCCACCTCTATCCGGACACTGTTGACCTGCTGTTGTGGGCCATTCAGCTCTATGCGAATATATGTGAACCTCTTTCTGGTAAGACTGTCATCTGCTTCAGTGGTTCCTACACTTCCGCTTTAGCGTAGCCACCATTTTATCAGATTGGCTCTGCTTTTCATCCATGCGGAATAGTAGCATTTGCAGTATCTAGCTCAGTCTTGAGATCATTCAATTCTGTCCCGCTAAAGAGTACATTGCGCGCATCTATTCCGTAGCTTCACGTTATTTTTCTGTAACTCGGTTAACCCTCTTCTTTTGTTTCAATTGTTCACGGAGTATATATCACAGTCATGCCTGGCATTTTTATGGGCATTCTTCAGGGCTGGTCAAGGGATCGTCACTCATGGTTCCGGCTCCACTTCCCTGGGGATGGTTGGTTGAGGGTTCCTCACTGTTGGGCCCGGACAGACACTTTTTGGGGTACACGACTTCTGCCTTGGGCCCTCTGTATATCGTGTCAACGCGCACACAATATTCTCCATTTTCTCTAGGCTGCAGGGCAACTCTGTCCCCCTTTTTTCTCCACAGGATCTGGGACGTGTCTGTTCCTTCCACGGTAAGTGAAAAACCGCTTTTCTTTTTTGGATGACTCCGTCCCATCAGGAATACTGGGGTCTCCTTTATTTGAAATTTTAGCAGCATCACTGGATCCACCCGGCTTTTCTTGCACCTGTAATAGCTGACGAAATATTCGGTGATCCATCTGCTCCCGCTCTGTCTCCTGCTGATCATATTCGTCCAAAGGGAGCGGTCTTTTTGGTTCGTGCCGAGTTCAAGCACACCCACCATTCTTGGGGTATTTTGTGGGTGTGACTCGGTTCGGGTTCCCGTAAGGGATGTCTTCCTCTTTATTGGACTGGAAGGGCCACTCTTCCGTGGGGTGGGGTTCATTACAGGAACGCGCATCTTGTCCTCCATTTTTAGGCTATCAGGTGTAATTTTATTCCTGACCTCAGGAGGCGCTATTGCAGCTGTTGCCACTGTATTTGCTAGAACCCCCAATTGTGGTAGTCCTACAGGTGGGCATATTTTGCTTGTAGAGGTTGTAGTCTCCACAGGCATCTCTGTAGAATTTTTCTTTCTTGGATACATTTTTACAATATCAGCAGTTCTGTGCATGCATTTTCTCTCATCAGGTATACAAGATGTGCAGTTGCTAGGTAGAAAAGTCTATTTGCTTTACACCATCTCTTTACTTGCTAGGTTATCTCTGATTAGTTTCTGAATGTGTAGTTGCTAGGGAAAACTTCTGTTTGCTTTACACACACCATTTACTTGCTAGGTTCAATCTCTCTGCTTCCAACCAAATATGTGGTTTTCTGTATGAGTTCAGTAATTTTCATTCATCTTTGGGTATTATAGCATTCCCACTCCACCACTTTGGGTGTCTGTTTTGCTCCCAAGATACATAACGAAACTTTTTTACTTGCAGAAAAAAAATCATTCTTTGCAGTGGAATATTCTTCTACTCCCGCGCAGGGTATAACACAACACCAGTCAATTGGATTTGGAATACCTTTTACACAGTCAGCAATCCCTTTTTCCCCTGTAGGGCAATTTTACACTCAGCATTTGTTTGCTAAAAATTCCCCTGCTTCAGCACAGTCTTACATCAATTTTCACACTTTTCTGCATATACTCCATTCACAGCTGGTAGTCCTATGCGTGTGGCCACCTTTATTTGCAAATTCAGTACTGCTCGTGGGCACCATCTGTATTCACTCCTTCAGCAAAACTTTTGAAACCAACAAACACCTATCCCTTTTTAAGGTTGACCTCTTGGAACCCTGACTATGGCTAGAAGGCAAAATCCCTATTTCAATTACCATATTACACTTTGTGATAGGCAAATAAAGGTTTACCTGCTTCAGCAGTCCTCTCTCCTCTTGGGATTGGGAAAAAGAGTCCATCTGTGGTTTTGTAAGTTTCAGTGCAGGGTAAGTTTCAGTGGTGTAATATCACTTTAACTCTGTCCTCTGCTGCATGAATTTTTTTCCCCTAAGTTTGCTGCACGACTGTTTTGAGGCAAAAGCATAAAAAAAATTTCCACTAAAAAATCTCTGGTCCTTTTTAACTTCAAAGACAACCTCTCATCCCACTTTGGACACCATATATGGATGGACGTTCACAGAGTATTCAAGAGAGACTGATTATTGTTGAATAAAAGAAGGCTTTTTATTGCGCCTGTTTTCCTCAACATCAGGAAACCATCCAAACAAGGGGTAAACAAAGCTTCTATTCATTTGGGAGTATTTCTAGTAGAACACACTGCAGTTCACAACTCCCCTAGATAAGCATGTCTCCCACGCCCCAAAACATATAGCATGAAATAAGCAGATATACGAAGTCCTTAGAAGAAGTCTTATCTGTTCCTTGGAGGGAAAATCTTCTCTTTTTCCTGGTTCAGCTTCCCTTCCTCAGGTGTGTCAGCATTCAGGTTTAGAAGTTTTCCCTGTGTCTTGAAAGCAGCTATGCTGTGTCTTCTGGCAGAGCTCAAGACAGGTTGTGAGAGTAAAGACAATCTCTCCTCTCTCTCCAAAGTTCAGCTCAGGTATGAGCTAAGGAGACTCATTTCCTGTCTCACAAGCAGGCTTTGTAACATCATCTAAATCAGGCAGGTGGTGTTTATTAATTGACTACCAGCAGTTACCACCACACTGCTAGATTAAAGGCACATTACTTGAACATGGATTACCTCCCCTGTTACACTCAGTAACTATAGTATATACAGTAAGTTCTGTTTTTTTAATTCTGCCCCCTAAATGTTAACCCCATACATGAAGCTGAAATAACCATTGTTTTTTGTGACATTTATAATCAGCTACTGAAATATTGATCTTGTTTTTGCAGCAGTCCTACCCATTTCGGAATAATGATACATGATTGAATAATGAGTAAAACACACAAAATATCTAACGATACTGTATGAATTTATGTTGGCTGCCATTCTCAACCTTTGAATATTGAGTTTGCATTCAGTTATTTTACCAGTGCTGAAATATTGCTTTTATGTCTGTCAACGTATTGCAAATTACAGATATTAATCTCATCAAATTCAACCCAATTACTGTATATGATAATGTAGCTAGCAGGCTAATTTCAGAATTGAAGTAGCTAGTGATAACAGATGAATCATTATTATTTTTATCTGGACAAATACCAAAGCATCACCCTTAGTTTTATATTATAAATTCATTAGTTTGTCTTGGATGAAAACTTGTGTGCTAAGTTTATGTATTTATTTTTTATTTTATAAAATGTTTTTACCAGGGAGTAATACATTGAGGTTACCCTCATTTCAAGTATGTCCTGGCATAGAGTTAAGACAAATAATATATGGTTACAAATACATAGTTACATAAGGGAACAGAGTTTACATTATATACAAGACATTGCATGCACAGTTAAAGAAATATATATTTTGGCGATGTAACTTTACAGACCAGATTAAAATGTGAGAGCAGCCTTAGATTTGAAAGAACTTAACTGGTGGTGGATTTGGGAGTCTCCGTAGGTTGTTCCGTAGTTAGTTGTAGCTGCAGTTGTCTATGGGCCATACTTTCTTTGTTGAATAGTTCTATAGACGTGGAGATACAGCATGATTTATGTGAAATTGCCCCCACAAGAGTGCACTTAATCTATGGCCTCGCCGTGCACCTCAGCCGCCACTGAGCCTGCACTGACGTTATTTGTGTCTCAAACTGATTATTATTTGTGATGTTGCAGTTCAGTGCATGTCCGGCATGTGGCGCACCTATATATCTTTGCCTATGATACTCTGAATGCTACAGAAGTGCAGTCTCTTAAGCAGGTGTCTTATAAAGTACACATCTCTCTTTGTCTAATAACCTTGTCGTACTGTCCATATCTACTGTTGCAGTTTCACACTTTATTAAAAACACACTATGCATTTATGGAATCTGTGTCATAACTTTTGTGCATGGCATGGGACAAGGTGCTTATTCCAATACACGCAAGACTGGTTTGCAGTTATCCTATATGATACTGTATATTGTGCCTTTAAGTCGGGACAGATCTACTGTACTGTAGGCACTTGCCTGTGTCTGCCACCTATGCGTTGCCAACCTCTCCCTCTCTCTCAGGATCCAGCGTTAAATGGCACAGCATAGCGTCACCATCGTAACATCACACAGTGTCACGTTACCATGGTAAACGTGAACATCATGACATTGTGGCGTCACTCTATTGCTATGCATAGAAACGCCATGTTGACGTCAGTTGTGACGTCCGCGTGTCATTTGATGACCGATTTTCAAGAAAAGGCAGGGTGGCAGAACGAAGGCGGCCGCCCTTTCCTTAGGCCCGGCCAAATGGGAAATCTGCACTGTGTATGAATATATTGCGGACAAGTACAATTAAAAGACCTGCATATATGTTCCATAGACTAACGCATGTGCAATATTGTACTTTATGCATTTAAATATTTTCACATTATATTACAGAATTAAAAATGTCAAATCGACAGCCAGAAGAAATTGTTGATGAAGTCTAAAAGCCATATAAATGATATATTTTGAACAGTTTTTTAATACTGTTGTGATATACAGGGGTTTCTACTGTTTATATATTTAATATTTTTATATTTTAATATTACATCGTAGTGGGCACATAGAGATCTACCGTATACATTATCAGAGGCATATACATTATTGTGGCACACTTTTATACTAGGAAATGTCCACTGAATAAAGACATGACTACCAAAAAAGCATTGCAAATGCAAACACAAGTAAAATACAAGGGTGTTCTACTACGTGTTTTAATATTTTATATTTTTATACAGTAGTTTAATCAATTTTGGCACATTGTTATATACTGTAATAGCCCTGTTTTCCTTCTGATACAGTAATAACTACCAATGCTGTACAACCTGTTGACCGGCAGGCTAAGCCTCTGCCACGAGAGCTTGGCCAATGTATATGTATGGATTATCTCTTACCAGATGCAGCGCCTCCACCTGCGATGGCTCCCAGCAAGCGGGAGTTGCTCCTCGGCAGGACAATAACACAAATACTACTCGCAAGAGCATGTAAAAGAAACAGTGAGGCTTTACTAGGCGGTAACCATAACATGCATGCATCATACCTTATCAGTGTTTAGCTTTTCAATGAGACACAATAACTAACGCGTCTCGCAGCGACGCGACCTTTTCCACCGTGTTTCCCACACTGTGTCCCAACCACCGCCACACCATAACCCCAAAAGATTGTATGTTTGTGTTACTGCGGCAGCCACTAGTAATGAACAATGTTATAGTTGGTGCACTTTAATGGATGTTTACCTGCCGTAGCGCCTCCTGCACGTCTTTGCCCCGCAAACAGTCTGTCACAAAAGCATCGACGATGTGGGGCTGTCTGTGATGTCCCCTGGTGGTGCGATCCCGCCCACGGCCGCGCTGATGATACTCCTGGAGAGGTCCCTGGTCCCAGACCTCTGGGTTGAAGCTGGGACAGTCTCTGTGTCCCTAGCTCCACACACTAATGTGACAGGTTTCCTATTCTAGGCCTGTCCATGTACTTAACTATACTTGACTGGGCTCAGGGCCAATCTGGGTCCTGGGGTATTCAGGGCCTAGTGTAGAGGCTACTTGCCTCTCTACCCTCTGAGGCTCCTACCTCTCCTTCCCCTTTTCCAGTCTAACTACTCCGCCCTATTGGCTCCCGGGCGTCACCTGGTCTGGCTGAGGCTGCATGGAACTTGTAGTCCCCTGCTCTAAACCTCCTCTGGTTGGTTCCATGCTTCGCGCACTACCGCGCAAACCACTTGTCTGCGCATGTGCGATCTCTCTTGTGTCACCGTCGCCTACAGGACCACTTGCGCATGCCAATAAATAGAATGGCGGCGCCCTGGATGCTCGGGCCGCCTCGCGGAAACTTTGGTGCCCGGAGCGCTCCCTGCAACCCTTCCCTGACTCTCTCACCACAACGGAGGTGAGGGTCAGCCTGGGGAACTCGTCGCTACAACTGTATACATTATGTACTTTTTTTATACTACTTGGTGGGCAATGTTTTGTCCTTGTATATTAATGTATACCTTGTTCATTATGTAACTGTAATTTTGTAACCATGTATTATTTGTCTCAACTCTGTGCCCAGGACTACTTGAAAACAGAGGTAATTCTCACTGTATTACTTTCCTGGTAAAATATTTTTATAAAATAAAATGTTGTCAGCAAATAAAAACATTTCTAATGCAAAGTGAATACTTGTTTCCTTCTGTAATATAAACAGTATCTAGTTTTACTTTTGCAGGCAGAGAATAACTTGACAACAACCGCATGAATCTGGACTCTATAGCTTTGGCTCTATGATTTGCATTGTTTGCTGATAACTGACATAGGTCTTAATCTGGACAGTGACGCTGGCTCGATCGCTGACCAAGAGTTGCTTCTAACTGACATGACCTTGGCTCTGCATCGCTGACCATAGTGCTCTAATCTGGAGCTACGTTGGTTTTGCATTTAAGAAGAAAATGCATACTGTGTTCATACAGACTCCATAGTACCTGAACCAGGGCACTTTGCTACTATCTATAGCAATTTTGGGTGATGCCAGGGCTTACCCCCCAGAGAGCTTTGGTGATTGCATGAGTTCACTAATTTGTTTTAGGAGAACAGGATAAGGGCGAGGGAAAGTACCTGTGGTCATACAGATCATAGGAAACGGGCCAGAAGAAGGGTTTTATACCCTGAAAGCCGTTTTTCCCCGCCTATTTATTTCTTCGGCACCTCCCACAGCACTACCTTTTTTTTGCCTCTTCCCCCTCCTTCTTTCTCATCTGTTTCTTCTCTGCCTTCCGCTTTCCTATCGCTCTTATCGCTCCGACTATTCCTTCGCCCCACATTTGTCATTTTTGCTCCTTTAGTAATTTTCCCATTTTACAATTACTGTATAATGTTTATGTAATTTGCTGACATATCTGCAATTACATTTATTATTTATTGCTTATCTCACTTTACCATCTGGGTGCAGGGTCCTATTCTTTTTTTTGTAGTATTCAGTATCACTGTTCACATTAGTGCATTTCCACTGGATAGTATAGAAGACAAAAGCGACCCCTCTCCCCCCACTGCTTCTATCAAAGAAGAAACTCGCACTCAGTCGAAACACCAGTGGCAAGATCTCTTCTCACTTATTTTTTGGGGTGCTGTGGAAAAGGCAGAAGGTTACATCCCTACTTTCCATTATCCCAACAAGAAACTCTGTCCAGATATGTTACAAACTGTGCAGGACATAGCCGCATTGATTTGCTGTCCAAAATTTTCAAGGGCACCATTCAGTTTGTGATCAGACTGTATTCCCATGGTGATTCCTGTCAAGTTAACTTTGCGGCCCGGGGGGAAGAGGGCGATTCCACCAAATTTGATGGAGGAGCCATTTTAGACGAACTAAAGAAGCAGTTTAAAATGAGCGTTGCACAATTCAGAGAGCCTTCAAAGACAGCATCATGATGCCATTTTTTGTGGCATCAAAGGCTCTGGGCTGGTGTTCTCTGCTGGCAAAGAAGACGACTTTATCAACTAAATAATAAAGTTTTTTCATAAAAGATTTAACTAATAAAAGATTTTGCAGGAAATTGATTTCTAATTAAGTACTTTATTTTTTTAGTTTTATTGTTTAATTCTTATTTTCATTCCTTTTTTGAAGGTTTGGTGGGCTGCTAATGAAACACGGTGCTTGTGTCAGGAAACACAATCCATTGTATACTTCCAGGTAAGTACTGTACTTTAATTCATGCATCTATAGTATTTTTCTTCTCTAAAAAACATATTTCACATTATTTACATTTGACATGTAAAATGAAAGGCACTAAGATGTCAGTGGTTTGTTCCAAGAAGATTGTAATTTACTGTATTGTAGTATTTCAAAAATTATACATTGATATTATATTCTTGTTTAATTCTTGTGTCCATTCATCTTTTTGCAGGTCTAGTGGCTGATTACAATGCCTTTTCCAGGCAGAACACATCCAGTCGATACTGTCAGGTATGTTATGTAATTCATGCATCTATTTTTTTTTTTTACAATCCCGACATATTCAAAGACAACGCATATGCATTTCAAATAGGTCCATATAAACTCGCACGCACAGAAATTCAATGACACACATATGCCTTTCAAACAGGTTCCATAGAAACACACATCGCATAAATTCATGATACAATAGAATACATGTGTACTCTGTAATAATAAATAAAGAAACTTATGAACATGCACTCAACAGTGCGAGTTCTGGTGGTGCGCTAGTTGTGTTGTCCACTTGATGTTAATGATTGTGACGGCGAAGGGTAGCCCCAGCCAGTAATAGAGGTATTATGGCCTGGCTGGGTTGCCCCTGAGCCTATATTGGGGAATTGTGATTGTCACCCTGCAACCCATCATGTATATTTCTTTTTATCTTTCTTCCCTCGTTCGTATTCCTTTGCTCCCCTGTCCTTTTCCTCGCTTGTTTCTTTTGCGTTTGTGTTTCGTTTTATTTTCTGTTTTTATCCTTCCCCTAAAAAAATGTGTACCGTGGTGGTCCCACTCTAGGGTTTGTGGTAACATCTTCATTTTTGGAATGGCTCCTAGGTTTTTTATTTTGATATGTATGGGGCTGTATGCCTTCAATGTTTTATGGTCCTGGAGTAATCATACGAGAAGTAACTCTCATGAATTACTTTCGGGTAAACACTTTATACATAAATAACTAAAATTATTTACTCTGGTGAGCAACGCGACAGTTGTTTGAGGCAAACTCCTCATTGTTATTTTAACCTTTAAAATTGATCTGTAATTTGCATATTCTTTTTTCTTTCTCTTTAATTATTAGGAAGTCCGTCCAAATCTACACCCCCACCTCCAGAATTTGATGTCAGATTTAATCTGAGACACCGCTGATTATACCTACTACCTAGACCATGTGAGTAGGCATTTGAAATTTTTCACCTTTTTGAATCTTGCTTTTTTAGCAGTTATTGTTATTTTCTGTTTGCTTTTTTCATGTCACTGAGAGTTCCTTGCGCTGTGAAAGTCCTTACTACAGTATGTTTCGAAATTAGACATTGTTACAACTTGTCCTTGTTAGAAAACACGTTGAAACATTTTTGTCAGGTCCACAACACGGGCAAGGATAGTCAGTGCGCCATCTGCCAGACACATAGTGAATTGCATTTCATAAATAAACTCCAGAAGTAATCTCTGGGCTGACCAAGGCCAGCATTGAACAAAGTGTTCATTATGCAAGGCGTGTAGTCTCCACTCCATCCACTGTAGTACCAAAAGCATTCAATCTGGCTACATCTTTCTCTGCTATAGAAGCTCAGACTCATTTGATCCTTGGTTTTTTTATTCGTTTAAGATAGTTTTATATCTATCCCAAGCATTTTATAATTCCCTAATTGTATTTAGCCGCCCATACAGCCTCGGTTGGGAGGCTAGTCTTAGAACCACCATCCCCCGTGTAAGTACAGTATACTTTCCTTGCTCTTACATTTTTCATTAAACTGCCACCAGCTTCATAACATAACTCTTTCTCTTTCTTTGGAGGGCAATATTATCGCCAATTTTGTGGACCACCATGGTTAACATTTGCCCATTGTATGCAAACCTTTAAAGGGTTATTAGGAGGTTTAACTGATTCTGGCGAGATAATGCAGTAACAGAGTTGGATTCCTGCTCGCATTGTAAGACAGGGAAATCCTGTTCACAACACGCCCTCATACAGCCACTGAGGAGTAGATTCCAATCAGGGCTAGCTTAATTAATCCTCGCTCACCTGACTCATTAGGGTTATAACAACTTGCAGAGACTCCACTACTGAATTTCTCCTGCGCAGGAGATACTGACGCTTGACCTTTCTGTGGCGAGACAACCCAGCACAAGAACTTACCGAAACCCTACCCAGCTGAAGGTAACTGAGCTCGTGCTCTGTTTTCTCTTTTCTATACTGTATGTGTTTTTTGTTGGTAGGGGTCCAAGCTCTCAACCCATGATAGTAGGTGGTATGGAGAGGTGTAATGGAGTGCTCCCAGCCAGGAGTTAGGGTTTTGTTTTGTTTGTTTCCCTGTAAACCCTTATTTGGCGTGATCATAAGCGTTTGTGTTTGTTTAAAGCTGTTAACTAATATAAGCCCTCCATTTGTTTTTCCTTATAACGCCTCCTAACTACAATCACCTTTAAATTTCAAATTGCAATTTTCATGGCCGTCACTTCATAGATGATGTTTTTTTTTGGAAGGAGAATGAAGCATTGCTTTACGTTTTGGGAATTTTGAACATTACAATCAGTTTGCTATTTACTTATGCACAAGATGATATTGATATTTTGGATATGGAATATTAATGGTTATATGAATGACATTAATAGAAATTTTTTACAAGGATGTGGATTCTAATAATTATCTTATAAAGGTTAAATTTCTTCGTCCTCAATCCAGGTAGGAGGAACAATTTATTCTGCTGTGAAGCGGCAAATTTCATAGAAGCCCTGCCTGTTTTTATTAGCATGGGGTTTTAATCCTTATAATACAGTACGGGCTCAATATTGGCGAAGCTTAGGCTGGAGATCATATGATTTATAAATTCAGTTATTAGAAGCAGAAGACCCCTTATCGCGGCCCATTTGAATGCTCGCTTTTTTATGGGGCATAGCTGTTGGGGGGGCGTGGGACCCTATTGCTAGCTTTAGTCCTTTGCATAACTTTGCTTGGCTCACCTCGATGGAGTTGTTTGGGGCTAATGACGCGCCAATTGATAAGTCGGTTTTTTGGGTCAATTTGTGTTTCACTGTAATTCAGAAAGAAATCTGTAATTCCATTTCCACAAAGCGCACAAAACTGTGATAATGTCTAGGAGAATAATATCCGCAACCATACCGGCTTCGCGAATCAGTGCAGCCGATGGTATCTGGCAAGCTTCTCCTCATATGTTCCCGCCGATGGGTGCGCGCAGGGTCCGCATCCATACAAGAAATCGATGGGGGCTCCTGTGGAGCGAAATGAAAGAGCAAACCCGCCGGCCCACCTTAAGACCTGCATAGTGCACGTCCCCCCGGGCCCAGTAACCCTAAAGCGGGGGCCGCTCTAATCTGCATACCGACGAAAAAATATCTTTAGGCAGCGCAACTTTTTAGTGATCTGGAATGGCTAGAGTACTCTGGGGCTTCCATGCAGTACTTAGGCATCTACTTCTCTTGGTCAGCCTAGTGCAGACCCTCTCCAGGACTCCTGACCTAGTTAACAGGCTCTCCCTTCAGGCGTCCTACCCCTAGCGCGACCTCAAGGTGACTCGGACAGCTATAGCCCCTCTCCAGACCCACTAACTCCTCTCACGTTCCCAGGGTATCCCTGCGGTTCCATCCCAACGCAGCACAAAGTGGCAGCATACACTTTCCCTGTTTCCTAGTGTGTGCCTAGCAAAAGCCTGTCCTGTTTAATAGATATATATATCTCATCAGCGCCTCCAATTGTAACGGGTTTTCCCCCCCCCAATCTCATGTTGGTCTGGGTACTCTAATAACCAATCCCCCCATTACGTGTTAGTGTGTGGTGGTGCACCTGTAGGCAACAGAACTCCTGAGTCTCCCGCTTGATGGTATTAGGGGATGTCATCAGGACAGGTAGCTGAGGTAGTGGGTGCGAGTTCAACTTACATCATGTGCAGCGCCTCCACCTCATCAGGGTCTATGCTTCCGCAGGGAGATGGTCCTGGTGGGAATCCTTCTTGGTGGTGCCATCCACTGCTGAGTAATTTCACACTCACACAGTAGGGGTATCGTTAACAAGGTCATCTTTATTGTAGACGGTGATGTAGCATAGGAGGGAGCCAACGTTTAACAAAACCACTGTGAAATTCTGGCGGGAGTTAGATTAACTTTGTGATCAATCATCAACCATTCTAGTATCGGTGTATAGGTGTTCGTAGCTAATCCTGCTCCTAAGGAATTGCGTGGGAGGTATTAAAATGGACCTAGCCGAAAAGTCGAGAAAAGTAGGGCTTAATCACCAAACCGGGAAAACACACGAAGGGCGTGCCGGGGTTAGGGCCCAATGCGGATTGATAATTTTTTCTTATGACCAATTTTTTTTGATACGATTGAGTTTTTTGGAATCACCCCTTGGTGATCACCGATATTCCTGTCAAGGGTGCAGTAGGCTAGTTTGGCATAAAAGTGGTTGATAAGTGGCTTAGAATGCTTTACTTGCAGGGCCCCTATGTTTCTGTTGTGTGTGAATGTCCTATTTGTGAGGCTTGGGCTTGGGGGGGGGGAGGTTTCTATTAAATGAGTCCGTCTTTGTCTAATGCTGTTATCATGTGCAGGATTACAGTAGATCAATAACATCCTTGAACTGTTTTAAAATCAATAAAGTTATCACTCCCTTGAGAACATGTTTCTGTGTGTGGTGATATTTCCATAAACTTATGAAAAGTAGATATGCCTACAGTAGCAAAGTTCAAGGTGTTTTGAATGGAATTCCCCCATCTCTCCCCCCCTCTTCCCCTCCCCCCTCCCCCCACAAAAATAAAAAAAAAAATTACAGTAGAACCGGGTACATGGTGGACAGAACAGAATTAGCTTAAACGCTAACACAAAACGCCAATGCTGCACTCAAAGGTGATATGAAAATACCATAAATGATAGGGGGTATATACAAAACCCACTAAAGAATATGTGTTTTCTCCTTAATAGAATCTACACATCATGGGTGAGTATTGTTCTCACAATTAACTAAATAAACAAAATTTTATTTCTAGTAATACACAACAACTAATTTAAAATATAACACATAAAATAGATAAAATCCACTGGTACGTCGGTAAATTAGGGAGTGTAGCATATACTGGCTTTAACCCTTGAGATGCTGATATATGCAGTATTACCATGTGCTGGTGGCTGAAATAGCAAAATGGAACTATAGTTGTATAATGTAACTGCAAATGTACAAACCCTATCAAACACTTGCTACTAATTAGATGCATAGTAGTGAACCAGCTGATTACCCAAACAATAATGGAGCTCGGCAGATGTAGGACCCTCCTTAGTTTAGCCACACATTTTCCTGGTAATGCTTAGTATAAGCAAACCTGATGCTATATAATGAGGGAAAGGAAGAGCTAGCAGTGTACCACATATAACCACCATCAGACTGCATGCTACACTGTAGCAAGGCACACAATGCAGTCTTACCTGGTATAAAAATGTGGCAATAGGGGATAAGCAAAGTATTGTTATTAATAACACACAGTATAATTACTGTAGCTAAATCCTCTTACAGCTCCTGTCCCATACCTCTAACTATGCTGTAATATTAGTAGCGTGACAGCAGTATATCAGGCTGCCCCAGGAGAACCAGCTATAAACACATTGTGACCCGGTGCAACAGCTTGAGATAAACAGGTCAAACTGAGGCACTCTGACTAAGCAAACATTCAACCAGGAGTGAATAGCTAATAAGAGGGCAAGATTTAGGGAGCAAGAGGTTAATATACCGTGAATGTAGTGTGCAGCACTGGTAACACTAGATCTGCCGAGCTGTAGCTTTGATCCCTACGCCGTTTCGTCTTTGTCTCGTGCAACTTCGTCAGGGTTAAAGAAGTAAAACAGTATGCGGGTAATATAGAGGAATAATAATTCACGCTAATTTACTCACGGGTACAATCTATCATCAAAGATAAAAGGTTATTTTTTTAATTAACAATTGACATAAAGTTTTTTAGCATCACAATGTTTCTATAAAATCACTCGTTATGAGAGCCCTTGTCTCGTGACAACAAGAAGAAAAAGATATGTATTTTATTTTCTGACTTGAATATCACATTGGCAGTGAAGTCATACTAGGCAAATCACAAATGCAGGACGTATCAACCCTGCACATGCGTGTGAAACCAGGCAAAAGTATTTACTAGACCAAGAACCGAGGCTCAACTAACGTGTCTTTTTTTTTAGGAAGGTCCCATGGCCCGTGGAGTGTGTTCTAACAAGTCCAATGCCTTTGCTTGGGCTTTGTGAGGTGGTGGGGAGTGGAGGGAAGGTGCAACTAAATTTGTTTCTTCTTGGTCTAATACTCGAATGAGTGTGGCAGAATTACAGTAGAATTAAATAATTTGAACTGGTTTAAAATTGAATACAAGTTATTACTCCCTTGAGAACATGTTTCTCTGTTGTGTGATATCTTCATAAACTGTATGAAAAGCAGACCAAGCCTTGCAAAAGTTGAAGGTATTGAATAAATATAATATATAAATAAAAAAAGTCATGAATATTTTGTTTTGTGGGTTCTTCCCCAAATTAATTATACTTGCAAAGTCTAATTATACTGCAAAATGCAACATCACTGATAAAATAAAATGTTGTGATTTTAACAATCTAAGAATTGATCGAATATGAAAAACATAGCATCATATTTGTATTAGGTTTTTTTTTTATAAAGCTCACAATTATTCTTTACAACACCAGATAAAAAAGAATGTCCCTTTTAATTTTTTTTATGTTTCCCATTGGATTTCTAAGTCCGATTCATAATGAGCATGCGCATTGAACCAGGAAATGGAATTTCTCTACCGCAGCCAAATCATGAAACTGTTTGTCTTTGTGGTTCTCATGGCCCATGGGCGGTGTTGATAGCTAGTCCCATTCCTTTGCCTGTGAGGGTTGGGTGGGAGGTGGGAAGGGGGTGTTGAGATGCACTGAATTGGCCTGTCTTAAGAGTACTGCATGGAATGATCTCGAGGATTCATCTTACAATTACCTTTTGACGCTCAATGTCAACTTTTCTTTTCTGGAAAAGAAAATGATGCTATTATTTCCTGTATGCGCATGCATCAAGATGCGCTCTAAGTGTGCATGTGTACAAGCATTGATATGGCAGGCACATACAGTACTGTAGTGTCATTGGCAATTAACGTTAATACTGTTTTAGTACATTATATTTACCTTCATTTTAAACTTTGACAAGCAGTTGGAGATCAGTCACGTCAGAGGTGTACTGTGCATCCAACTGGGGTCACTCATGTCTGCATTATAGTTACAGGTACCTGCTGAAGCTGGTAATCAGGCGGGGCCAGGTAGCAAGGATTGCGGTTTCACCAGGTTTTCAGTGACTCTCGGCCCGTTAATTGAATAGTATTGGCAAGCTGGTGTTGGTATATTGCAGGGTCGGGAAATACAAATCTTTAATGGATTAAACCTGACCTTTCTCCTTTTGGAGTTCGTCATGAGCAAACATACTAGCAAAAGCTGGGAGCACGACCAATAACTTCTTGTAATTCCCAGAGGAGGTGGCTTGTGTGATAAAGCAATCCTCATTAGTTAAAGTTTGGCCTTATCGAATGCTTTCCACCCACAATGGTTTTGTGATAATTTGAAAAAATCATAGGTCTCCGAGAATATATCATATATCTAAAGTCTTATATCATAAGCTAAGTCGCCGTCTTATCTGTTCCACGCATTAATGCATAACTACAGTTCGGTTTAGTAAGGACTTGAACATGATGTTGAGTGTATTTCTATTCAGCATGTTGAGCGGGCATAGCAATGAGAATAATGTACAAAACATTGTTTTTAATTATGAAAACGCTTACTTTGATAAGTCTTCAGCTTCGCATCTTCAGCAACCAGGTCAATTACAATGAATCACTGTGGTAGACTCTGTTTTATCTGGCTGTTAACCCCTGCAAATTGACTACAGTACATAACTGTAGCTATCCACTGGATTGTGTAAAGGAATTCATTTTTGCCATCTGGCGGATACGTGAAGAGCTGCACCCAAACAAATCAGAATCAGGGTAATTCAAATCAACAGCAACACAGGTTGTGATTGGTGTGATTGGCAGCATTCACGGCATCTGTCATGGAAGATAACAGTGAATCCTGCGTGAAATACAGCAGACTATACGAAAACGGCTCAAATACATGATCAATAATGGCCGCTGGCATCATCAAAAATAAAGGGACACTTGGTGTATGTGCAGGTAACAGTATAGATAGATTTGACAGGTGGCTTCTCTAAAAATACTGCACAAAATGGTGGACAGGTGTGACGCGCACGAGAATCGTTGGTGGGGAAGAATGTTATTTATAATTACCTGACTGTTACGTAATTTTTTCTAAATTTCCTCCAAGTATTCACCAATTTCACCAATTTATATTCTGCTTCGTAAAAAATCTGGAATATAAAATAGTGGCAAATTGGTGCATGCTTAGAGTGAAATTTAGAATAATGACATAATGGTCAGTTCATTTATAAATCACATACCTGCATTCATACTGTACATGGCGAGCGATACTACGATCTTACTGCCCCTCCCCACAAATTTCCAAGATTGTTGAACCACTCCTCATCCCCCTGTCTCTCCCCCTATCCTCTCACCCCCCTCCTCATCCTATCCCCCCTCCCCTACTCCTCTCACCCTCTCTCCTCCACTCTTTGCTCCACCCCCAGACCCTCCTGACACCTCCTCCTGATTGGCTGCATTACACAGCACAGCCAATCGGGATGGATCAATCGCCCAGCACTCTAGTACAAGCCTGTTCTCTCCCTTTTCGCACCATGTTTTTCCATTTAAACATTTATATTTTTACATATAATTTATATTATATTTATTGCTAAAAGACACAAACAACAACACAGATGACACACACAGAACACAGACACAGAAAGGTCCTGGGTTCGATTCCTGTATGATATGGTATAATTATAAAATAATTAATATTAATTAATAAATTATACATTGTGATTAAAATAATTTATACATTATTATTTTAATTATACTTAATAAATTGTTGTTTTAATTATTTTATAATATTCCTAATAACCTCACTAGTTTTCCTGCCCTATTCCTAATACCTCACTTGGTATCTGACCCTATTCTCTAACCTCACTTGGTATCTGAGCCCTATTCCTAATAACCTCACTTGGTATCTGAGCCCTATTTCGAATAACATCTCATATAATTATAAATAATTATTTTATTAATTATATAAAATAATAATTTATAAATTATAATTGTAACGGGTTTCCCCCCCCCCACCAATCTCCACATTGGCCCGGGTACTCTAATAACCATCCCCCCATTACGTGTTAGTGTGGTGGTGTGCACCTGTAGGCAACAGAACTCCTGAGTCTCCCCACTTGATGGTATTAGGGATGTCATCAGACAGGTACTGAGGTAGTGGGTGCGATTTCAACTTACATCATGTGCAGCGCCTCCACCTCATCAGGGTCTAGCTTCCCAGGAGATGGTCCTGGTGAGGAACTCCTTCTTGGTGGTGCCATCCACTGCTGAGTTAATTTCACCTCACAAGTGGGGGATCGTTTAACAAGTTCATCTTTATTGTAGACGGTGATTTAGCACTGCCCCATGCACGCTGCCGGCTCTAGCCGCACATCTCTCCGTGCTGTCCCTTTGCCAGTACGCCCTCCGCAATTGAAGTGGGATTCCCTCTTCTCCTAGGGAGATCCTCTCTGTGCCAGGTCCCTGGACACAGAATGGCTTATACAGGCTGATTGGTCAACCTGGACCGCTAGTTACTTCACTAGGGTCCACAAGTGTTTCCTACAATCCCTTATGCAGGCAATACAACTTCCCAACAACTTTCCACAGCTCTGGAACACCTATCACTAACTGTGTTTGTGCTTATATACTTCAGGAGGCAGTCGCATCCCTGATTTCACTATCCAGGACTCAGAACATACACACTCCCCTCCATACATAGGGCACCTCACCATGGTGTGAGGGAAACCTCCATAACTACTGCTGGCATACCTGTACTTACCAGGACTTACTGCCACAAGAGAAAGTAATATACCATTATTATGCATGGCTATATACTCCCCCCTGGTGAATCCCCACCGTCCCGGCTGGGGCCTAAATTTGGTGTACCTTGCTCCAGGAAACACTGACAAAGAACACACAAATTAAGCGTTAAACATTATCACATTCACATAAAATGACAGAACATCTGCTCACTGACCAGCAAGAGCATCAAGATAAATGCAGACCACTCTTTGACGGGACCTAATAGTAGTCGAGGTCTGGTTTCTTCACCTCCCGCCCCCTGCTCGGTGACTGTCACGCTAAACTCTCGGGGCAAGCCTCGCTCATTACAATACACCACCTTGTGCATATAAATCTGCGACCTATTTTCCAGACCCGCATCAGTTGGGAGACCCTCTGCTTGGCTCCTTTACTCTCCTTAATGGCTCCTCCTTATAACGATATAGTATTCGATATCATTACGAAGCCACCTTTCCGATTGTCCTCTATTTCCCTCATCAGGGTTCAGGGACATATGGGTATTCGAGCCTATGGGATCTTTTATATTTGGCTGCAATAGCCCGTTCAGCTCGGCAGGCCCGGTGTAACTTAGCCCCAGCCTTCCCGGTAACAACCCATGACAGGGGCTCATCTGACTCCACCGGATCAATCTACCCTTCAGATCCCTTTGGGGTATAAGACCTCCGTGTTCGGTCCCACCTCACTCGTAGCTCCTTAGATAGGCCTCATCGTCAAAATCCCCAGGAGCCCACAATGGTCAACCACCCATCCCTTTCTTAGAATGAAACGGTGCGGTCTATCCAGGCGACATAACCCTCATATAATGGTGCCCACCACCTATTTCCCCCGTACCCCCCTCTGAGTTGGGTCCTAGTGGCTCTTCTCCTCAGCCCCGCCCGAGGATACCACTGAAGTACCCTCAGATGGTGCAACCCTTTCTTTACGCTGTGACCAGTGTCCACCCGTGATACACGCAGTGCTAGTGCTATCACTGCGTACCGCCCCTCGTCGGAAATCCTCCCTCCACCCTCCGACCCATCATCTAAGTTCCCCAGTCCAGGCTTCCAGTCCCGTTTTCGGTAGGACCCCGGGAATCCCTGCAACATCCCCAGGCTAGAGTTGACCCATGACACAGGTGACAGGGACAGGGGATTGAACTAGGGCCTTGGGGCTAACTTTGGGTATGGACGGGGTTGGGGGACGGGGCCGGACGGTAGTTACCGGCAGGGTCACGACTGCTCCTCTGCTATACCTGACTCACGTCCGCCACAATGTCCATTCTTTCCTTCGGCAGTTGAGCCTCTCGCTCTCGCGTTTCGAGCGCCCACTCCCGTCTGTCCGTAGGGGATCGACTCCCACTGCTCGACCGTAGAGGCGCAATCGCCTCCACTCGACACGACCCGCTCAGGTCGTCCGGAACTGCCTCTGGACATGCACATGCTGCGACGCCATCTTGGGTTGGGTCCCCAAGCGAGACCTCTCTCCTCCACGAGACATCCGGCAACGCCCTTCTGCTGCACGTCCAGCCTGACCCTGGTCCCCTCTCTTCGTTCACCTCCACCCCCGAATCTGCGGTGAGCACGGAGTTACCTACTGCTCCGCAGGGTCGGGGTGGATCGACCTCCCTTCCGACCCGCTAGTCACCACGGCAGTGGGACTCCGGCGATCGGGTTGTCGCGGTACGGAGACACTCGACTCCGTGTCTCCACACCACGAGGATAGCACTTCCCACGGAATACCACAGTATGGTACTCCGCCAACAAGTCCTGTGCCTCTGCCAACCTGGCACACTCCCGTCCGAGGACTCTAATTTACAGTTCGGGGCAGGGTATCCAAGTAGGGGACCGTCGAAGGGCTCCTTTCTGGTCACCTCTCCGATGGCTGTTTTTTCTCTCGGCCTTAAGAACTCGGCTTGTTCGCGTCCGCGGACCTGCACTTGCATTCCACAGTGCACCCGGGAGCTCCGCTCCGATATCGGGGTAGGATCTCCTCATCCCACGGCTTTTACAGGCACAAATGTCTCATAGGCCACTATATTGCAGTCCACAATGAGGGCATCGAGCTCCGCTGCCCACAGCCTCCGCCAGGCGTCTGCTGCACTGCAGGCAGAGACAGACCACTGCTCCACACCCCTACGCGGATAATACAGGAAGCCTTCTGGAGCCGAAGGGGTGGGTGGATATCAAGGGACTCTGTTCCACTTTCTCTGCTTCTCAGCCAGGTCACCAACGAAGCACTGTCCTAGCGGTCTGTATTGATCAATGGCTCTTCGCAACTGAAGTGCAGGGGATGGTAGTGCAAGCCTTCCCCCACTTCCTCCATCGGCATCCGTGGAACTGCAGACCACTCCCCCTGGTTTGAAAACTAGGGGGATGTCTCGCCGCTTGTTGCTGACCAGCACAGGGGCGGAGTGAGTCATAGTCCATGAGGGCGCGGTTCCAGCTTTCGCGCCAAACTCCCCAACTGGGTGGAGTTTCCCTCTTTGCCGCCAATCCTGGCCAACAATTAGCAAACTGCAGTTTGCAAGATTTTCTGCAGCTGGCCCACCGGTGTCCCGGGAACGAGGGAACCGCCATTTTGGTAAGGTATTGTCCTTCTTCATGTGAGGTAGCGTCTGGCTGTTTGTTTATTGGTGTGTAACAAAGTCCATTTCGTTCCTCCCATCTCGCAAGGCTGTCGTCCTCACTATTCTCGGGGTATCTTCCCGAAAACATAGGCATGACAAACACGGCGCGCCACGCCTCACTCACCGCCATTCCATAACAAACACACAAACAAGAGTCTCTCCTGTAGCTTGTTCTCCTTCCTCATCCCGGCATCCTGGACCTTCTACTCTTTGCAGATCCTCCATTCTGACGGTCGCTTCTTGCTCACTGTATACTGGAGTATTGTACATGGAGTCGCTCTGCGGGGCAGCTACCACATCCGTACAATAAACATGCCTTGTGCACCACCTTGTGTACCTAACATAGGTCTAACTCGTGTTGCACTATCTCAGGCTAGGCTCACTCTCTCAGTGTCTACTGTAATCTCCTTCCTCCCAGTCTGTGCTCCCTTCGGTAAGTGTCTGGAATGGCTAGTTACTCTGGGGCTTCCATGCGTACTAGGCATCTACTTCTCTTGGTCAGCCTAGTGCAGACCCTCTCCAGGACTCCTACCTAGTTAACAGGCTCTCCCTTCAGGCGTCCTACCCCTAGCGCGACCTCAAGGTGACTCGGACAGCTATAGCCCCCTCTCCAGACCCACTAACTCCTCTCACGTTCCCAGGGTATCCCTGCGTTTTCCATCCCAACGCAGCACAAAGGCAGCATACACTTTCCCTGTTTCCTAGTGTGTGCCTAGCAAAAGCCTGTCCTGTTTATATAGATATATATATCTCATCAGCGCCTCCAATTGTAACGGGTTTTCCCCCCCCCAATCTCATGTTGGTCTGGGTACTCTAATAACCAATCCCCCCTTACGTGTTAGTGTGTGGTGGTGCACCTGTAGGCAACAGAACTCCTGAGTCTCCCGCTTGATGGTATTAGGGGATGTCATCAGGACAGGTAGCTGAGGTAGTGGGTGCGAGTTCAACTTACATCATGTGCAGCGCCTCCACCTCATCAGGTGTCTATGCTTCCGCAGGAGAATGGTCCTGGTGAGGAACTCCTTCTTGGTGGTGCCATCCACTGCTGAGTAATTTCACACTCACACAGTAGGGGTATCGTTCACATTCACTTTATTGTAGACGGTGATGTAGCAGACTGCCCCATGCAGCTGCCGGCTCTAGCCGCACATCTCTCCGTGCTGTCCCTTTGCCAGGTACGCCCTCTCGAATTGAATGGGATTCCCTCTCTCCTGGGAGATCCCTCTGGCCAGGTCCCTGGACACAGAGTGGCTTAGACAGGCTGATTGGTCAACCTGGACCGCTAGTTACTTCACTAGGTCACAAAGTGTTCCTACAATCCTTATGCAGGCAATACAACTTCCCAACAACTTTCCACAGCTGCTGGAACACACTATCACTAACTGTGTTGTGCCTATATACTTCAGGAGGCAGTCGCATCCCTGATGTCACTATCCAGGGACTCAGAGCATACAGCCACTCCCCTCCATACATAGGGCACCTCACCATGGTGTGAGAGGTTTTCTCTCACACCATGGTGAGGTGCCCTATGTATGGAGGGGAGTGGCTGTATGCTCTTGAGTCCCTGGATAGTGACATCAGGGATGCGACTGCCTCCTGAAGTATATAGGCACAACACAGTTAGTGATAGTGTGTTCCAGCAGCTGTGGAAAGTTGTTGGGAAGTTGTATTGCCTGCATAAGGATTGTAGGAACACTTTGTGACCTAGTGAAGTAACTAGCGGTCCAGGTTGACCAATCAGCCTGTCTAAGCCACTCTGTGTCCAGGGACCTGGCCAGAGGGATCTCCCAGGAGAAGAGGGAATCCCACTTCAATTCGAGAGGGCGTACCTGGCAAAGGGACAGCACGGAGAGATGTGCGGCTAGAGCCGGCAGCTGCATGGGGCAGTCTGCTACATCACACGTCTACAATAAAGTGAATGTGAACGATACCCCTACTGTGTGAGTGTGAAATTACTCAGCAGTGGATGGCACCACCAAGAAGGAGTTCCTCACCAGGACCATTCTCCTGCGGAAGCATAGACACCTGATGAGGTGGAGGCGCTGCACATGATGTAAGTTGAACTCGCACCCACTACCTCAGCTACCTGTCCTGATGACATCCCCTAATACCATCAAGCGGGAGACTCAGGAGTTCTGTTGCCTACAGGTGCACCACCACACACTAACACGTAATGGGGGGATTGGTTATTAGAGTACCCAGACCAACATGAGATTGGGGGGGGGAAAACCCGTTACAATTGGAGGCGCTGATGAGATATATATATCTATATAAACAGGACAGGCTTTTGCTAGGCACACACTAGGAAACAGGGAAAGTGTATGCTGCCTTTGTGCTGCGTTGGGATGGAAAACGCAGGGATACCCTGGGAACGTGAGAGGAGTTAGTGGGTCTGGAGAGGGGGCTATAGCTGTCCGAGTCACCTTGAGGTCGCGCTAGGGGTAGGACGCCTGAAGGGAGAGCCTGTTAACTAGGTAGGAGTCCTGGAGAGGGTCTGCACTAGGCTGACCAAGAGAAGTAGATGCCTAGTACGCATGGAAGGCCCAGAGTAACTAGCCATTCCAGACACTTACCGAAGGGAGCACAGACTGGGAGGAAGGAGATACAGTAGACACTGAGAGAGTGAGCCTAGCCTGAGATAGTGCAACACGAGTTAGACCTATGTTAGGTACACAAGGTGGTGCACAAGGCATGTTTATTGTACGGATGTGGTAGCTGCCCCGCAGAGCGGACTCCATGTACAATACTCCAGTATACAGTGAGCAAGAAGCGACCGTCAGAATGGAGGATCTGCAAAGAGTAGAAGGTCCAGGATGCCGGGATGAGGAAGGAGAACAAGCTACAGGAGAGACTCTTGTTGTGTGTTTGTTATGGAATGGCGTGATGAGGTGAGGCGTGGCGCGCCGTGTTTGTCATGCCTATGTTTTCGGGAAGATACCCCGAGAATAGTGAGGACGACAGCCTTGCGAGATGGGAGGAACGAAATGGACTTTGTTACACACCAATAAACAAACAGCCAGACGCTACCTCACATGAAGAAGGACAATACCTTACCAAAATGGCGGTTCCCTCGTTCCCGGGACACCGGTGGGCCAGCTGCAGAAAATCTTGCAAACTGCAGTTTGCTAATTGTTGGCCAGGATTGGCGGCAAGAGAGGGAAACTCCACCCAGTTGGGGAGTTTGGCGCGAAAGCTGGAACCGCGCCCTCATGGACTATGACTCACTCCGCCCCTGTGCTGGTCAGCAACAAGCGGCGAGACATCCCCCTAGTTTTCAAACCAGGGGGAGTGGTCTGCAGTTCCACGGATGCCGATGGAGGAAGTGGGGGAAGGCTTGCACTACCATCCCCTGCACTTCAGTTGCGAAGAGCCATTGATCAATACAGACCGCTAGGACAAGTGCTTCGTTGGTGACCTGGCTGAGAAGCAGAGAAAGTGGAACAGAGTCCCTTGATATCCACCCACCCCTTCGGCTCCAGAAGGCTTCCTGTATTATCCGCGTAGGGGTGTGGAGCAGTGGTCTGTCTCTGCCTGCAGTGCAGCAGACGCCTGGCGGAGCGCTGTGGGCAGCGGAGCTCGATGCCCTCATTGTGGACTGCAATATAGTGGCCTATGACGACATTTGTGCCTGTAAAAGCCGTTGGGATGAGGAGATCCTACCCCGATATCGGAGCGGAGCTCCCGGGTGCACTGTGGAATGCAAGTGCAGGTCCGCGGAGCCGGAACAAGCCGAGTTCTTAAGGCCGAGAGAAAAAACAGCCATCGGAGAGGTGACCAGAAAGGAGCCCTTCGACGGTCCCCTACTTGGATACCCTGCCCCGAACTGTAAATTAGAGTCCTCGGACGGGAGTGTGCCAGGTTGGCAGAGGCACAGGACTTGTTGGCGGAGTACCATACTGTGGTATTCCGTGGGAAGTGCTATCTCGTGGTGTGGAGACACGGAGTCGAGTGTCTCCGTACCGCGACAACCCGATCGCCGGAGTCCCACTGCCGTGGTGACTAGCGGGTCGGAAGGGAGGTCGATCCACCCCGACCCTGCGGAGCAGTAGGTAACTCCGTTGCTCACCGCAGATTCGGGGGTGGAGGTGAACGAAGAGAGGGGACCAGGGTCAGGCTGGACGTGCAGCAGAAGGGCGTTGCCGGATGTCTGTGGAGGAGAGAGGTCTCGCTTGGGGACCCAACCCCAAGATGGCGTCGCAGCATGTGCATGTCCAGAGGCAGTTCCGGACGACCTGAGCGGGTCGTGTCGAGTGGAGGCGATTGCGCCTCTACGGTCGAGCAGTGGGAGTCGATCCCCTACGGACAGACGGGAGTGGGCGCTCGAAACGCGAGAGCGAGAGGCTCAACTGCCGAAGGAAAGAATGGACATTGTGGCGGACGTGAGTCAGGTATAGCAGAGGAGCAGTCCGTGACCCTGCCGGTAACTACCGTCCGGCCCCGTCCCCCAACCCCGTCCATACCCAAAGTTAGCCCCAAGGCCCTAGTTCAATCCCCTGTCCCTGTCACCTGTTCATGGGTCAACTCTAGCCTGGGGATGTTGCAGGGATTCCCGGGGTCCTACCGAAAACGGGACTGGAAGCCTGGACTGGGGAACTTAGATGATGGGTCGGAGGGTGGAGGGAGGATTTCCGACGAGGGGCGGTACGCAGTGATAGCACTAGCACTGCGGTATCACGGGTGGACACTGGTCACAGCGTAAAGAAAGGGTTGCACCATCTGAGGGTACTTCAGTGGTATCCTCGGGCGGGGCTGAGGAGAAGAGCCACTAGGACCCAACTCAGAGGAGGGTACGGGAGGAAATAGGTGGTGGGCACCATTATATGAGGGTTATGTCGCCTGGATAGACCGCACCGTTTCATTCTAAGAAAGGGATGGGTGGTTGACCATTGGTGGGCTCCTGGGGATTTTGACGATGAGGCCTATCTAAGGAGCTACGAGTGAGGTGGGACCGAACACGGAGGTCTTATACCCCAAAGGGATCTGAAGGGGTAGATGATCCGGTGGAGTCAGATGAGCCCCTGTCATGGGTTGTTACCGGGAAGGCTGGGGCTAAGTTAACACCGGGCCTGCCGAGCTGAACGGGCTATTGCAGCCAAATATAAAAGATCCCATAGGCTCGAATACCCATATGTCCCTGAACCCTGATGAGGGAAATAGAGGACAATCGGAAAGGTGGCTTCGTAATGATATCGAATACTATATCGTTTATAAGGAGGAGCCATTAAGGGAGAGTAAAAGGAGCCAAGCAGAGGGTCTCCCAACTGATGCGGGTCTGGAAAATAGGTCGCAGATTTATATGCACAAGGTGGTGTATTGTAATGAGCGAGGCTTGCCCCGAGAGTTTAGCGTGACAGTCACCGATGCAGGCGGGCGGGAGGTGAAGAAACCAGACCTCGACTACTATTAGGTCCCGTCAAAGAGTGGTCTGCATTTATCTTGATGCTCTTGCTGGTCAGTGAGCAGATGTTCTGTCATTTTATGTGAATGTGATAATGTTTAACGCTTAATTTGTGTGTTCTTTGTCAGTGTTTCCTGGAGCAAGGTACACCAAATTTAGGCCCCAGCCGGGACGGTTGGGGATTCACCAGGGGGGTAGTATATAGCCATGCATAATAATGGTATATTACTTTCTCTTGTGGCAGTAAGTCCTGGTAAGTACAGGTATGCCAGCAGTAGTTATGGAGGTTTCCCTCACACCATGGTGAGGTGCCCTATGTATGGAGGGGAGTGTGTATGTTCTGAGTCCTGGATAGTGAAATCAGGGATGCGACTGCCTCCTGAAGTATATAAGCACAAACACAGTTAGTGATAGTGTGTTCCAGAGCGTGGAAAGTTGTTGGGAAGTTGTATTGCCTGCATAAGGGATTGTAGGAAACACTTGTGGACCCTAGTGAAGTAAACTAGCGGTCCAGGTTGACCAATCAGCCTGTATAAGCCATTCTGTGTCCGGGACCTGGCACAGAGAGGATCTCCCTAGGAGAAGAGGGAATCCCACTTCAATTGGGAGGGCGTACTGGCAAAGGGACAGCACGGAGAGATGTGCGGCTAGAGCCGGCAGCGTGCATGGGGCAGCTGCTAATCACCGTCTACAATAAAGATGAACTTGTTAAACGATACCCCCACTTGTGAGGTGAAATTAACTCAGCAGTGGATGGCACCACCAAGAAGGAGTTCCTCACCAGGACCACTCCTGGGAAGCTAGACCCTGATGAGGTGGAGGCGCTGCACATGATGTAAGTTGAAATCGCACCCACTACCTCAGTACCTGTCTGATGACATCCCCTAATACCATCAAGGGGGAGACTCAGGAGTTCTGTTGCCTACAGGTGCCACCACCACACTAACACGTAATGGGGGGATGGTTATTAGAGTACCCGGGCCAATGTGAGATTGGTGGGGGGGGGGAAACCCGTTACAATTATAATTTATAAATTATTATTTTATATAATTAAATAAAATAATTATTTATAATTATATGAGATGTTATTCGAAATAGGGCTCAGATACCAAGTGAGGTTATTAGGAATAGGGCTCAGATACCAAGTGAGGTTAGAGAATAGGGTCAGATACCAAGTGAGGTATTAGGAATAGGGCAGGAAAAACTAGTGAGGTTATTAGGAATATTATAAAATAAATAAAACAACAATTTATTAAGTATATAAAATAATAATGTATAAATTATTTTAATCACAATGTATAATTTATTAATTAATATTTAATTTATTTTATAATTATACCATATCATACAGGAATCGAACCCAGGACCTTTCTGTGTCTGTGTTCTGTGTGTGTCATCTGTGTTGTTGTTTGTGTCTTTTAGCAATAAATATAATATAAATTATATGTAAAAATATAAATGTTTAAATGGAAAAACATGGTGCGAAAAGGGAGAGAACAGGGCTTGTACTAGAGTGCTTGGGCAGATTGATCCATCCCGATTGGCTGTGCTGTGTAATGCAGCCAATCAGGAGGAGGTGTCAGGAGGGTCTGGGGGTGGAGCAAAGAGTGGAGGAGAGAGGGTGAGAGGAGTAGGGGAGGGGGTGATAGGATGAGGAGGGGGGTGAGAGGATAAGGGGAGAGAGACAGGGGGATGAGGAGTGGTTCAACAATCTTGGAAATTTGTGGGGAGGAGGCAGTAAGATCAGTAGTATCGCTCGCCATGTACAGTATGACATGCAGGTATGTGATTTATAAATGAACTGACCATTATGTCATTTATTCTAAATTTCACTCTAAGCATGCACCAATTTGCCACTATTTTATATTCCAGATTTTTTACGAAGCAGAATATAAATTGGTGAAATTGGTGAATACTTGGAGGAAATTTAGAAAAAATTACGTAACAGTCAGGTAATTATAAATAACATTCTTCCCCACCAACGATTCTCGTGCGCGTCACACCTGTCCACCATTTTGTGCAGTATTTTTAGAGAAGCCACCTGTCAAATCTATCTATACTGTACCTGCACAACACCAAGTGTCCCTTTATTTTTGATGATGCAGCGGCCATTATTGATCATGTATTTGAGCCGTTTTCGTATAGTCTGCTGTATTTCACGCAGGATTCACTGTTATCTTCCATGACAGAGCCGTGAATGCTGCCAATCACACCAATCACACCTGTGTTGCTTGTTGATTTGAATTACCCTGATTCTGATTTGTTTGGGTGCAGCTCTTCACGTATCCGCCAGATGGCAAAAATGAATTCCTTTACACAATCCAGTGGATAGTACAGTTATGTACTGTAGTCAATTTGCAGGGGTTAACAGCCAGATAAAAACAGAGTCTACCACAGTGATTCATTGTAAATTGACCTGGTTGCTGAAGAGCGAAGCTGAAGACTTATCAAATGTAAGCGTTTTCATAATTAAAAACAATGTTTTGTACATTATTCTCAATTGCTATGCCCGCTCAAATGCTGAATAGACAATACACTCAACATCATGTTCAAGTCCTTACTAAACCGAACTGTAGTTATGCAATTAATTGCGTGGAACAGATAAGACGGGACTTAGCTTATGATATAAGACTTTAGATATATGATATATTCTCGAGACCTATGATTTTTTCAAATTATCACAAAACCATTGTGGGTGGAAAGCATTCGATAAGGCAAACTTTAACTAATGAGGATTGCTTTATCACACAAGCCACCTCCTCTGGGAATTACAAGAAGTTATTGGTCGTGCTCCAGCTTTTGTAGTAGTTTGCTCATGACGACTCCAAAAGAGAGAAAGGTCAGGTTTAATCCATTAAAGATTTGTATTTCCCGACCCTGCAATATACCAACACCAGCTTGCCAATACTATTCAATAACGGGCCGAGAGTCAACTGAAAAACCTGGTGAAACCGCAATCCTTGCTACCTGGCCCCGCCTGATTACCAGCTTCAGCAGGTACCTGTAAACTATAATGCAGACATGAGTGACCCCAGCTTGGATGCACAGTACACCTCTGACGTGACTGATTCTCCAACTGCTTGTCAAAGTTTAAAATGAAAGGTAAATATAATGTACTAAAACAGTATTAACGTTAATTGCCAATGACACTACAGTACTGTATGCCTGCCATATCAATGCTTGTACACATGCACACTAGAGCGCATCTTGATGCATGCGCATACAGGAAATAATAGCATCATTTTCTTTTCCAGAAAAGAAACGTTGACATGAGCGTTCAAAAGGTTAATTGTAAGATGAATCCTTCAGATCAATTCCATGCAGTACTCTAAGACAGGCCAATTCAGTGCATCTCAACACCCCCTTCCCACCTCCCACCCAACCCTCACAAGGCAAAGGAATGGGACTAGCTATCAACACCGCCCATGGGCCATGAGGAACCACAAAGACAAACAGTTTCATGATTTGGCTGCTGGTAGAGAAATTCCATTTCCTGGTCAATGCGCATGCTCATTATGAATCGGACTTAGAAATCCAATGGGAAACATAAAAAAATTAAAAGGGACATTCTTTTTTATCTGGTGTTGTAAAGAATAATGTGAGCTTTATAAAAAAAAAACCTAATACAAATATGATGCTATGTTTTCATATTCGATCAATTCTTAGATTGTTAAAATCACAACATTTTATTTTATCAGTGATGTTGCATTTTGCAGTATAATTAGACTTTGCAAGTATAATTAATTTGGGGAAGAACCCACAAAACAAAATATTCATGACTTTTTTCTATTTATATATTTATTTATTCAATACCTTCAAACTTTTGCAAGGCTTGGTCTGCTTTCATACAGTTTATGAAGATATCACACACAGAGAAACATGTTCTCAAGGGAGTAATAACTTGTATTCAATTTTAAACCAGTTCAAATTATTTAATTCTACTGTAATTCTGCCACACTCATTCGAGTATTAGACCAAGAAGAAACAAATTTAGTTGCACCTTCCCTCCACTCCCACCACCACCTCACAAAGCCATGCAAAGGCATTGGACTTGTTGTAGAAACCTCCCACGGGCCATGGGACCTTTCCTAAAAAAAAAGACACGTTAGTTGAGCCTTCGGTTCTTGGCTGAGTAAATACTTTTGCCTGGTTCACACGCATGTGCAGGGTTGATACGTCTGCATTTGTGATTTGCTAGTATGACTTCACTGCCAATGTGAATTCAAGTCAGAAAATAAAATACATATCTTTTTCTTCTTGTTGTCACGGACAAGGGCTTCATAACGAGTGATTTTATAGAAACATTGTGATGCATTTAAAAAACTTTATCAATGTTTAATTAAAAAAAATACCTTTATTCTCTTGATGATAGATTGTACCCGGTAAATTAGCGTGAGTATTATTATCCTCTATATTACCCGCAACTTCTACTTCTTTACCCTGACGAAGTTGCAGAGACAAAGACGAAACGTGCGTACGGGATCAAAGCTACAGCTCGGCAGATGTATGTTACCAGTGCATGCACACTCTTAACACGGTATATAACCTCTTGCTCCCTAAATCCATATAGCCCCTCTTATTAGCTATTCACTCCTGGTTGAATGTTTGTTAGTCAGAGTGCCTCAGTTTTGACCTTGTTTATCTCAAGCTGTTGCACGGGTACAATGTGTTATAGCTGGTTTCCTGGGCGCCTGATATACTGCTGTCACGCTACTATATATTACAGCACTAGCTTAGAGGTATGGGACAGGAGCTGTAAGAGGATTTAGCTACAGTTAATATACTGTGTGTTATTAATACATACTTTGCTTATCCCTATTGCCACATTTTTATACCAGGTAAAAGACTGCATTGTGTGCCTTGCTACGTGTAGCATGCAGTCTGATGGTGGTTATATGTGGTACACTGCTAGCTCTTCCTTTCCCTCATATATGCAATCAGGTTTGCTATACTAAGCATTACCAGGTAAAATGTGTGGCTAAACTAAGGAGGGTCCTACATCTGCCGAGCTCCATTATTGTTTGGGTAATCAGCTGGTTCACTACTATGCTATCTAATTAGTAGCAAGTGTTTGATAGGGTTTGTACATTTGCAGTTTACATTATACAACTATAGTTCCATTTTGCTATTTCAGCCACCAGCACATGGTAATACTGCATATATCAGCATCTCAAGGTTAAAGCCAGTATATGCTACACCTCCCTAATTTACCGCGTACCAGTGGATTTTATCTATTTTATGTGTTATATTTTAAATGTATTGTTGTGTATTATAGAAATAAAATTTTGTTTATTTAGTTAATTGTGAGAACAATACTCACCCATGATGTGTAGATTTTAAGGATGAAAACACTACTTCTTTAGTGGGTTTTGTATATACCCTATCATTTATGGTATTTCATATCACCTTTGAGTGCAGCATTGGCGTTTTGTGTTAGCGTTTAAGCTAATTCGTTCTTCCACCAATGTACCGGTTTACTGTAATTTTTTTTTTTTTTTTGGGGGGGAGGGGGGAGGGGAAGACGGGGGGGAGAGATGGGGGAATTCCATTCAAAACCCTTGAACTTTTGCTACTGTAGGCTATATCTACTTTCATAAGTTTATGGAAATATCACCACACACAGAAACATGTTCTCAAGGGAGTGATAACTTTATTCGATTTTAAAACAGTTCAAGGATGTTATTTCTACTGTAATCCTCGACACACTGATAACAGCATTAGACAAAGAACGGACTCATTTAATAGAAACCTCCCCCCCCCCAAGCCCAAGCCTCACAAATAGGACATTCACACCACAAAGAACACATAGGGGCCTGCAAGTAAGCATTCTAAGCCACTTATCAACACTTTATCGCCCAAAAGCCTACTGCCTATCAGGAAACGGTGATAAGGGGTGATTAAAAAACTCAATCGCTATCAAAAAAAATTGGTCATAAAAAAAAATTATCAATCCGCATTGGGCCCTAACCCCGGCACGCCCTTCGTGTGTTTTCCCGGTTTGGTGATTAAGCCCTACTTTTCTCGACTTTTCGGCTAGGTCCATTTTAATACCTCCCACGCAATTCCTTAGGAGCAGGATTAGCTACGAACACCTATACACCGATACTAGAATGGTTGATGATTGATCACAAAGTTAATCTAACTCCCGCCAGAATTTCACAGTGGTTTTGTTAAACGTTGGCTCCCTCCTAGAAAACCTCCATAACTACTGCTGGCATACCTGTACTTACCAGGACTTACTGCCAACAGAGAGAAAGTAATATACCATTATTATGCATGGTTATATAATTATAATTTATAAATTTATTACTGTATGTAGAGTAGGGGTGTGTGTATGTGTCATTAGCAATAACAATATAGCAATATACATTAGAATAAAAATAAAATAATTACTTTAAATAATAAAAATAAAATAATTATTTTATGTATAATTTATCAATCAATATTTATTAAATTTATTTTATCATTGATAAATTATATCATATCATACATGAATTGAACCCAGGACCTTTCATATGTTATTACTATTTATATACCTACAAAGCACAGAGAGAGGAGAGAAATGCAGATGCCGGTAACTCCTCGCGCGGAGAAATTTAAGCGATCACGTTAATAAACAAAAAAAGAGAAGGTGTTTTACAGCTTAAATGGGACTGCCAGGGACCCCCCACTCTGTTAATCCAATAGGCCATTAGTCTATCTGCAGAAATGTCACAGAAATGTTGCAGCATTACTGGGAGATTGCCCCAGATTTTCCAAGGCTAGTTTTCGGATACTTGTGGCTGCATCTATACAGTATGGTGTTTAATTGTTGCTACAGTATGTTGCTCACCACCCAGCAAAATCTTAGAGAGTATTAGTTAAGCTGCAAAAGGGTCAATTGGGCAGTATCGCATGTAGACTCCCATTGAAATCATGGATAGCTATACATCTTATGAAGGTGTTCACTCTATCAATATGCACAGCAGTTAGAAAGTAATTTCACAGTCTTTTTGCTTGTTTTCTCCAAGAATATTGAACATGATATGATATGATACAATATGATATGATACAATATGATACAGTATGATACAGTGTAGCATTACAAAAAAGAGGTTCAACTAGATGGCATAAATACCATTCTATAACCTCAGTGTAGACGGACGTTCACAGAGGTATGCAAGAGAGACTGATTATTGTGAAATTAAAGAAGGCTTTTTATTGCGCCTGTTTCCTCAACATCAGGAAACCATCCAAACAAGGGGTAAATAAAGCTTCTATTCATTTGGGAGTATTTCTAGTGAAACACCATACAGTTCACAACTCCCCTAGATAAGCATGTCTGCCAGCCCCAAAATATATAGCATGAAATAAGCAGATATACGAAGTCTCTTAAGAATGAAAGTCTTATCTGTTCCTTGGAGGGAAAATCTTCTCTGTTCCTGGTTCAGCTCTTTCCCTCAGGGTGTGTCAGCATTAAGGTTTAGAAGTTTTCCCTATGTCTTGAAAGCAGCTATGCTGTGTCTTCTGGCAGAGCTCAAGACAGGTTGTGAGAGTAAAGATAATCTCTCCTCTCTCTCCAAAGTTCAGCTCAGGTATGAGCTAAGGAGACTAATTTCCTGTCTCACAAGACAGGCTTTTGTAAGCAATCTAAATCAGGCAGGTGGTGTTTATTAATTGACTACCAGCAGTTAACCACCACACTGCTAGATTAAAGGCACATTACTTGAACAGGGATTACTCCCCTGTTACATACACCCCCTGTTTGTGGGAAGCTCGGGCTTGCCACGGCCTAAGCCCATCCTTCCACTCTCATTCTAGATATCTCCGTGACTTGAATGAGAGTGGATGGAGGAAGAGAACCCTCAGTCCTGCTGGGATAGGAGACCTTTCTCCAGTTTATTCGTGTCTCCTCCTGAAGGTGCTTGAGATCAGCACCCCTCAGTCGCTCGAGGAGGACTTTTTCCAAGTATAGTCTTTTTTCTACGTGCGCGGTCATGAGATTTCCCTCGCGTCGGGTGCTCGTCTTATTGTAGGCATACTGTATGGCAGCAGTTGCAGAGCGTTTAAAAACAGCCCTTTGAGTTTTCCGCTCTAGAAGCTGTCTCTCTGCCCTTTTCCCACTCAATGGGGTTGCTAGTTCAGCCTCTTTGAGATTAGGTTGCAATTCCACACCCACTTCCAGAGAATGTCCCATCTTTTCAGCTTCATCAGCTAAGGATTCTTCTGGTTTTAATTCAGCACGTGTACCTTCTTTTGTTGCCTGCTGGGTGGCTGAAGGTTTTGCTAGTGCTTGTTTAGGTGGTTCAAATTTTGCAACCTCAACTTTCAGATGAGCGGTATTCCCAGCTCTCACTGTACCCTTGTCTCATGGGTTTTTGAGGCTGTGGGATACTGACGCTTAGTCAGGGTCAATACTTGTCCTTGTAGGACTGTAATCTCATCCGCGAGAGATCCTTGTTTTTTGAGTGCGTCTTGCAAGTCTCTTCTCAGGGAATTTATCTGCATGCTTTGCTTTCTCTGAGCTTGCTTCCACCTTTTTATTGCATTGTGAAGCACTATGAACTTCTTTGCTTGGGCCACAGTTACTTGTTTCAGTTTCTGGACCTTCTTGTGCTCCCTTTTGTGCCGTGTCACCTGGGTTCTAAGCTTGGCTTTTAGCGTTGCTTTGGTGATGCTCAGGGTAGCCTTCAGTTTCTCATGCTGCTTTGCGGGGACATACTGGGTCATCAGACGTTCCTGCAGTACTTGAATTTCTTTAACAGCCTACAGATTGTCATCCTGCAGAGTTCGCTGCTTCTCCTCTGCCTTCTCTAGGTCCATACGCAGACCTTGCTGTTGGTTCTGCAGTCGGTGCTCTGCTTCAAACTTCTCACCTTACAAAAGTCTATTTATTTCTTTAAGCTCATGCAGCTTTTCATTTTTTTTCCTTGACGTCGTTTGTCAAATTAAAAATTTCTTCTTTGAGTTTTACGTTTTTTCTTTGTAATCTTAAATGTTCTCCTTTTCAGTCTCTGTACTATTCAGGGCCTCTTTGCAGTCCTCCTTCCATTTACGCACATCTGCTTTGAGACTGACAGTCTCCTGGCGTGAGACATCCTTCTCTAGAGGGTCTGAAGCTCCTTCTGGGAGACTTGGAGATTTGTATTAAGATTGGCAATCGTTTCTTTAGAAATGTCCAGCTCCTCAGTGAGACTGTGTAGTTCCTTTCTGGAAACTTCCAGGTCTGTGCGGCAGCTGTTGGTCTCATGATGTGAGGCATCCAGTGCTCTGTGGAGTGTCTGAACCTCTTTCTGAGATACATCCACCTCTATCCGGACACTGTTGACCTCCTGTTGTGAGGCATTCAGCTCTATGCGAAGAGTGTGAACCTCTTGCTGGAAGACTGTCATCTGCTTCAGTGCTTCCTCATACTTCCGCTTTAGCGTAGCCACCATTTTATCAGATTGGCTCTGCTTTTCATCCATGGCGGAAATAGTAGCATTTGCAGTATCTAGCTCAGTCTTGAGATCATTCAATTCTGTCCCGGCTAAAGAGTACATTGCGCGCATCTATTCCTGTAGCTTCACGTTATTTTTCTGTAACTCTGTGTAACCCTCTTCCTTTTGTTTCAATTGTTCACGGAGTATATCACAGTCATGCCTGGCATTTTTCAGGGCATCTTCAGGGCTGGTCAAGGGATCGTCACTCACTGGTTCCGGCTCCACTTCCCTGGGATGGTTGGTTGAGGGTTCCTCACTGTTGGCACCGGACAGACACTTTTTTGGGGTACACGACTTCTGCCTTGGGCCCTCTGGATATTCGGTTAACCGCAGCACAAATTCTCCATTTTCTCTAGGCTGCAGGGCAACTCTGTCCCCCTTTTTCTCCACAGGATCTGCGGACGTGTCTGTTCCTTCCACGGTAAGTGAAAAACCGCTTTTCTTTTTCTTTTGGATGACTCCGTCCCATCAGGAATACTGGGGTCTCCTTTATTTGAAATTTTAGCAGCATCACTGGATCCACCCGGCTTTTCTTGCACCTGTAATAGCTGACGGAAATATTCGGTGATCCACTGCTCCCGCTCTGTCTCCTGCTGATCATATTCGTCATCAAAGGGAGCGGTCTTTTTGGTTCGTGCCGAGTTCAAGCACCCCCACCATTCTTGGGGTATTTTGTGGGTGTGACTCGGTTCGGGTTCCCCGTAAGGGATGTCTTCCTCTTTATTGGACTGGAAGGGCCACTCTTCCGTGGGGTGGGGTTCATTACAGGAACGCTGCATCTTGTCCTCCATTTTTAGGCTATCAGGTGTAATTTTATTCCTGACCTCAGGAGGCGCTATTGCAGCTGTTGCCACTGTATTTGCTAGAACCCCCAATTGTGGTAGTCCTACAGGTGGGCATATTTTGCTTGTAGAGGTTGTAGCTCTCACAGGCATCTCTGTAGAATTTTTCTTTCTTGGATACATTTTACAATATCAGCAGTTCTGTGCATGCATTTTCTCTCATCAGGTATACAAGATGTGCAGTTGCTAGGTAGAAAAGTCTATTTGCTTTACACCATTTACTTGCTAGGTTAATCTCTGATTAGGTATGCTGAATGTGTAGTTGCTAGGGAAAAACTTCTGTTTGCTTTACACCATTTACTTGCTAGGTTCAATCTCTCTGCTTCAACCAAATAATGTGGTTTTCTGTATGAGTTCAGTAATTTTCATTCATCTTTGGGTATTATAGCATTCCCACTCCACACTTTGGGTGTCTGTTTTGCTCCCAAGATACATAAGCAAACTTTTTTACTTGCAGAAAAAAAATCATTCTTTGCAGTGGAATATTTCTTTCACTCCCGGCAGGGTAACACAACACTCAGCAATTGGATTTGGAATACCTTTTACACAGTTCAGCAATCCCTTTTTCCCCTGTAGGGCAATTTTACACTCAGCATTTGTTTGCTAAAAATTCCCCTGCTTCAGCACAGTCTTACATCAATTTTCACACTTTTCTGCATATACTCCATTCACAGCTGGTAGTCCTATGCGGTGTGGCCACCTTTATTTGCAAAATCAGTACTGCTCGTGGGTCACCATCTGTATTCACTCCTTCAGCAAAACTTTTGAAACCAACAAACACCTATCCCTTTTTAAGGGTTGACTCTCTTCTTGAACCCTGACTATGGCTAGAAGGCAAAATCCCTATTTCAATTACCATATTACACTTTGTGATAGGCAAATAAAGGTTTACCTGCTTCAGCAGTCTCTCTCCTCTTGGGATTGGGGAAAAGAGTCCATCTGTGGTTTTGTAAGTTTCAGTGCAGTGTAAGTTTCAGTGGTGTATATCACTTTAACTCTGTCTCTGCTGCATGAGATTTTTTTCCCCTAAGTTGCTCAGACTGTTTGTAGGCAAAAAGCATAAAAAAAATTCACATAAAAAATCTCTGGTCCTTTTTAACTTCAAAGACACCTCTCATCCCACTTTGGACACCATATATGGATGGACGTTCACAGAGGTATGCAAGAGAGACTGATTATTGTGAAATTAAAGAAGGCTTTTTATTGCGCCTGTTTCCTCAACATCAGGAAACCATCCAAACAAGGGGTAAACAAAGCTTCTATTCATTTGGGAGTATTTCTAGTGAAACACCATGCAGTTCACAACTCCCCTAGATAAGCATGTCTCCCAGCCCCAAAACATATAGCATGAAATAAGCAGATATACGAAGTCTCTTAAGAATGAAAGTCTTATCTGTTCCTTGGAGGGAAAATCTTCTCTGTTCCTGGTTCAGCTCCCTTCCCTCAGGGTGTGTCAGCATTCAGGTTTAGAAGTTTTCCCTGTGTCTTGAAAGCAGCTATGCTGTGTCTTCTGGCAGAGCTCAAGACAGGTTGTGAGAGTAAAGACAATCTCTCCTCTCTCTCCAAAGTTCAGCTCAGGTATGAGCTAAGGAGACTCATTTCCTGTCTCACAAGACAGGCTTTTGTAAGCAATCTAAATCAGGCAGGTGGTGTTTATTAATTGACTACCAGCAGTTAACCACCACACTGCTAGATTAAAGGCACATTACTTGAACATGGATTACTCCCCTGTTACACTCAGTAACTATAGTATATACAGTAAGTTCTGTTTTTTAATTCTGCCCCCTAAATGTTAACCCCATACAGTGTAGCTGAAATAAGCCATTGTTTTTGTGACATTTATAATCAGCTACTGAAATATATTGATCTTGTTTGCAGCATTGTCCTACCCATTTCGGAATAATGATACATGATTGAAAATGAGTAAACACAGAAATATCTAACAGATACTGTATGAATTTATGTTGGCTGCCAATTCTCACCTTTGAATATTGAGTTTGCATTTCAGTTATTACCAGTGCTGAAATATTGCTTTTAGTCTGTCAACGTATTGCAAAATTACAGATATTATCTCATCAAATTCAACCCAATTACTGTATATAGATAATGTGAGCTAGCAGGCTAATTTCAGACAATTGAAGTATGGCAGTAGTAAACAGATGAATCATTATTATTTTTATCTGGACAAAATACCAAAAGCATCACCCTTAGTTTTATATTATAAATTCATTAGTTTGTCTTGGATGAAAACTTGTGCTGTGCAAGTTTATGTATTTATTTTTATTTATAAAATGTTTTACCAGGGAGTAATACATTGAGAGTTACCTCTCATTTTCAAGTATGTCCTGGGCATAGAGTTAAGACAAATAATATATGGTTACAAATACATAGTTACATAAGGGAACAGAGTTTACATTATATACAAGACATTGCATGCACAGTTAAAGAAAATATATATTTTGGCGTATGTAACATTTACAGACCAGATTAAAATGTGAGACAGCCTTAGATTTGAAAGAACTTAAACTGGTGGTGGATTTGGGAGTCTCCGGTAGGTTGTTCCAGTTAGTTGTAGCTGCAGTTGTCTATGGGCCATACTTTCTCTGTTGAATAGTTCTATAGACGTGGAGATACAGCATGATTTATGTGAAATTGCCCCCACAAAGAGTGCACCTAATCTATGGCCTCGCCGTGCACTCAGCCGCACTGAGCCTGCACTGACGTTATTTGTGCTCAAACTGAATTATTATTTGTGATGTTGCAGTTCAGTGCATGTCCGGCATGTGGCGCACTATATATCTTTGCCTATGATACTCTGAATGCTACAGAGTGCAGTCTCTTAAGCAGGTGTCTTATAAAATGTACACATCTCTCTTTGTCTAATAACCTTGTACGTACTGTCCATATCTACTGTTGCAGTTTCACACTTTATTAAAAAACACTATGCATTTATGGAATCTGTGTCATAACTTTTGTGCATGGCATGGGACAAGGTGCTTATTCCATGACACGCAAGACTGGTTTGCAGTTATGCCTATATGATACTGTATATTGTGCCATTTAAGTCGGGACAGATCTACTGTACTGTAGGCACTTGCCTGTGTCTGCCACCTATGCTTGCCAACCTGCTCCTCCTTCAGGATCCAGCGTTAAATGGCACAGCATACGTCACCATCGTAACATCACACAGTGTCACGTTACCATGGTAACGTGACATCATGACATTGTGGCGTCACTATTGCTATGGCAATGAGACGCCATGTGACGTCAGTTGTGACGTCCGCGGTGTCATTTGATGACCGATTTTCAAGAAGAAGCAGGGTGGCAGAACGAAGGCGGCCGGCCCTTTCCTTAGGCCCGGGCCAAATGGGAAATCTGACACTGTGTATGAATATATTGCGGACAAGTACGAATTAAAAGACCTGCATATATGTTCCATAGACTACGCATGTGCATATTGTACTTTATGCATTTAAAGATTTCACAATTATATTACAGAATTAAAAATGTCAAATCGACAGCCAGAAGAAAATGTTGATGGAAGTCTAAAAGCCAATATAAATGATATATTTGAACAGTTTTAATACTGTTGTGATATACAGGGGTTTCTACTGTTTATATATTTAATATTTTTATATTTTAATCGTAGTGGGCACATAGAGATCTACCGTATACATTATCAGAGGCATATACATTATTGTGCACACTTTTATACTAGGAAATGTCACTGAATAAAGACATGACTACCAAAAAAGCATTGCAAATGCAAAACACAGTAATACAAGGGGTTCTACTGTTTTTATATTTTATATTTTTATACAGTAGTTTAATCATATTTGGCACATTGTTATATACTGTATAGCCCTGTTTCCTTCTGAATACAGTATAACTACCAATGCTGTACAACCTGTTGACTCGCAGGGCCTAAGCCTCTGCCACGGAGAGCTTGGGCCAATGTATATGTATGGATTATCTCTTACCAGATGCAGCGCCTCCACCTGCGATGGCTCCCAGCAGAGCGGGAGTTGCTCCTCGCAGGACAATAACACAATACTACTCGCAGAGCATGTAAAAGAAACAGTAGCTTTACTAGCGGTAACCATAACAATGCATGCATCATACCTATCAGTGTTACTTTTCAATGAGACACAATAACTAACGCGTCTCGCAGGACGCGACCCTTCACCGTGTTCCCACACTGTGTCCAACACCCCACACCATAAACCCCAAAATGAGTGTATGTGTGTGACTGCGCAGCCACTAGTATGAACAATGTTATAGTTGGTGCACTTTAATGGATGTTACCTGCCGAGCGCTCCTGCACTCTGCCCCGCAAACAGTCTTCACAAAGGATCCGACGATGTGGGGCTGTCTGTGATGTCCCCTGGGGCGATCCCACCCGGCGGCTGATGATACTCCTGGAGAGGTCTGGTCCCAGACCTCTGGGTTGAAGCTGTGACAGTCTCTGTGTCCCTAGCTCCACACACTAATGTGACAGGTTCCTATTCTAGGGCCTGTCCATGTATTAACTATACTTGACTGGGACTCAGGGCCAATCTGGGTCTGGGGGTATTCAGGCCTAGTGTAGAGGCTACTTGCCTCTCTACACTCTGAGCTCCTACCTCTTCCCCTTCCCAGTCTACTCCGCCCTATTGGCTCCCGGGCGTCACCTGGTCTGGCTGAGGCTCATGGGACTTGTAGTCCCCTGCTCTAAACCTCCTCTGGTTGGTCCATGCTTCGCGCACTACCGCAACCACTTGCTGCGCATGTGCGATCTCTCTTGTGTCACCGTCGCCTACAGGACTCACTGCGCATGCACAAATACAGAGATGGCGGCGCCCTGGATGCTCGGGCCGCCGCGGAAACCTTTGGTGCACCGGAGCGCTCCCTGCAACCTTCCCTGACTCTCTCACCACAACGGAGGTGAGGGTCAGCCTGGGGAACCTGGCTACAACTGTATACATTATGGTACTTTTATACTACTGTGGGTGCATGTTTTGTCTTGTATATAATGTATACCCTGTTCATTTATGTAACTGTATTTGTAACCATGTATTATTTGTCTCAACTCTGTGCCCAGGACATACTTGAAAACAGAGGTAATTCTCACTGTATTACTTCCTGGTAAAATATTTTTATAAATAAAATGTGTCACAGAAATAAAAACATTTCTAATGCAAAGTGACTTGTTTCTTCTGTAATATAACAGTATTCAGTTACTTGCAGCAGAGGAAAACGTGACAGCACCAACCCATGAGCTGGAGTCTCTATAGCTTGGCTCTATTGATTTGCATTGTTGTGCTGATAACTGACCATAGTGCTTTAATCTGGACAGTGACCTTGGCTCTGCATCTGCTGACCAGAGTGCTCTAATCTGGACAGTGACCTTGGCTCTGCATCTGCTGACCAGAGTGCTCTAATCTGGAGCTACTTGGTTTTGCATTTAGAAGAAAATGCATACTGTGTTCATACAGACTCCATAGTACCTGAACCAGGGCACTTGCTACTATCTATACCAATTTGGGTATGCCAGGGCTTACCCCCACAGAGAGCTTTGTGATTGCATGAGTTCACTAATTTGTTTTAGGAGAACAGGATTAAGGGCGAGGGAAGTACCTGTGGTCATACAGATCATAGGAAACGGGCCAGAAGAAGGGGTTTATACCTGAAACGTTTCCCGCCTTTATTCTGTCCACCTCCCACCTTTTTTCCTCTTCCCCCTCCATTCCTTCCTCATCTGTTTTCCCCTCCCTTCCTTCCGCTATCCCTTATCCTCCTATTCACTTTTCCCCACAGGTGTCATTTTGCACCTTTAGTAATTGTTCCCCACCTTTTTTACAATTACTGTATATGTTTATGTTAATTTTGCTGACATATCTGCATATTACATTTATTATTTATTGCTTATCTCCAGACTATCATCTGGGTGCAGGGAACTATTCTTTTTGTTGAGTATTCAGTATTCAGTGTTCACATTAGGGATTTGGCCACATTATCGACTGGATAGATAGACAAAAGCGACCCCTCTCCCCCACTGCTTCTATCAAGAAGAAAACTCGCACTCAGTCGAAACACCAGTGGGCAAGATCTCTTCTCACTTATTTTGTGGGGTCTGTGGAAAAGCAGAAGGTTACATCCCACTTTCCATTATCCCAACAGAAACTCTGTCAAGATATGTTACAAACTGTGCAGGACAGCCGCATTGATTTGCTGTCCAAATTTTCAAGCACCATGTCAGTTTTGATCAGTACTGTATTCCCAGTGGTGATTCCTGTCAAGTTAACTTTGACGGCCCGAGGGGGAAGAGGGCGATTCCCACCAATTTGAGGAGAGCCATTTTAGACGAACTAAAGAAGCAGTTTAAAATGAGCGTTGCACAATTCAAGACCTTCAAAGACAGCATCAATGCAATTTTGTGGCATCAGAGGGCTCTGGGCTGGAGTTCTCTGGGCAAAGAAGACGACTTTATCAACTAAATAAATAAAGTTTTTCATAAAATGATTTTAATCTAATAAAAGATTTGCAGGAAATGATTTCTAATTAAGTACTTTATTTTTAGTTATTGTTTAATTCTTATTTTCATTCCTTTTTTGAAGGTTTGGTGGGCTAATGAAAACACGGTGCTTGTGCAGGAAACACATCCATTGATACTTCCAGGTAAGGTACTGTACTTTAATTCATGCATCTATAGTATTTTCTTCTCTAAAAAACTATTTCACAATTATTTAACATTTGAACATGTAAAAGATAAAGCACTAAGATGTCAGTTGGTTGTTCAAGAAGATTGTATTACTGTATTGTAGTATTTCAAAAATATATACATTGATATTATATTCATTGTTTAATTCTTGTGTCCATTCATCTTTTGCAGGTCTAGTGGGCTGATTACAATGCTGTTTTCAGGCAGGAAACACATCCAGCGATACTGTCAGGTAATGTTATGTAATTCATGCATCTATTTTTTTTTTACAATATCCCGAAATTCAAAGACACGCATATGCATTTCAAATAGGTTCCATATAAACTCGCACGCACAGAAATTCAATGACACACATATGCATTTCAAACAGGTTCCATAGAAACACACATGCGCATAAATTCAATGATACCAATAGAAATACATGTGTACTGTAATAAATAAATAAAAGAACTTATGAACATGCACTCAAAGTGCGAGTTCTGGTGTGCTAGGTGTGTGTCCACTTGATGTTAAATGATTGTGACGGCGAAGGGGTACCCAGGCCAGTAAATAGAGGTATTTGGCCTGGCTGGGTGCCCCTGAGCCATATTGGGGAATTGTGATTGTCAGCCCTGCAACCCAATCATGTATATTTCTTTTTATCTTTCTCTCTCGTTCGTATTCTTTCTCCCCTGTCCTTCCTCTCTGTTTTCGTTTTGTGTTTCGTTATATTTTCTGTTATCCTTCCCTAAAAAAATGTACCGGTGTGTCCACTCTAGGGTTTGTGGTACATCTTCATTTTGGAATGGCTCCTAGGTTTTTATTTGTATATGTAGGGGCTGTATGCCTCAATGTTATTGGTCCTGGAGTATCATACGAGAAGTAACTCTCAATGAATTACTTTCGGGTAAAACACTTTATACATAAATAACTAAAATTATTTACTCTGGGAGCACGCGAGTTGTTTGGAGCAAACTCCTCATGTTATTTTAACCTTTAAAATTGATCTGTAATTTGCATATTTTTCTTCTCTTTTATATTATTAGGAAGTCCAGTCAAATCTAACCCCCACCTCCAGATTTTGATCAGATTTATCTGAGACACGCATGATTATACCTACTACCATGTGAGTAGGCATTTGGAAATTTCACACTTTTTGAATCTTTGCTTTTAGCATGTTATTGTATTTTCTGTTTGCTTTTTTCATGTCACTGAGAGTTCCTTGCGCTGTGAAAGTCCTGTACTACAGTATGTTTCAAATTAGACATTGTTACATTGTATCTTGTATAGAAGCACGTGTGACATTTTTGTCAGGTCCAACACGGGCAAGGATAGTCAGTGCGCCATCTGCCAGACACATAGTGAATTGCAATTTCATAAATAAACTCCAGAAGTAATTCTGCTGGCTGACCAAGGCCAGCATTGAACAAAGTGTTCATGCGGCTGTAGTCTCCAACCATGCCACTGTACCAAAAGCAGTCAATCTGGCTACATCTTTCTCTGCTATAGAAGCTCAGACTCTATTTGATCCTTGGTTTTTATTCGTATTAAGATAGTTTTATATCTATCCCAAGCATTTATTAATTCCCTAATTGTATTAGCCCATACAGCCTCGGTTGGGAGGCTAGTCTATGAAACCACCATCCCCGTGAAGTACAGTAGTACTTCCTTCCTTACATTTTTCATTAAACTGCCACCAGCTTCATAACATAACCTTTCTCTTTCTTTGAAGGGCAATATTATCGCCAGATTTGTGGAACCACCATGGTTAAACATTTGCACCATTGTATGCAAACCTTTAAAGGGTATTAGGAGGTTTTACTGATCTGGCGAGATAATGCAGTAACAGAGTGGATTCCTGCTCGCATTGTGAGACAGGGAAATCCTGTTCACACAGCCTCATACAGCACTGAGGAGGTTAATCCAAATCAGGCTAGCTTGATTAATCTCCTCACCTGACTCATTAGGGTTATAACAACTTGCAGAGACTCACTACTGATATTTCTCTGGCCAGGAAGATACTGGACCTTGGACCACTGTGGCGAGACACCCAGCACAAGAACTTACAGAACCCTACCCCAGCTGAAGGTAACTGACCTCTGCTCTGTTTTCTATACTGTATGTGTTGTTGGTAAGGGGCCAAGCTCTCAAACCCATAGATAGTGTGTATGGAGAGGTGTAATGAGTGCTCCCAGCAGGAGTTAGGCTGTTTGTTTTGTTTTCCTGTAAACCCTATTTGGCTGATCATAAGCTGTTTGTGTTGTTAAAGCTGTAACTAATATAAGCCTCCATTTGTTTTTCCTTATAACGTCTCCTACAAATCACCTTTTATCAAATTTTATTTCATGGCGTCACTTCATAGATGATGTTATTTTATGGAGAGGAGATGAAGCATTGCTTTTACAGTTTTGGAATTTTGAAACATTAACAATCAGTTTGCTATTTACTTATCAACAAGATGATATTGATATTTTGGATATGGAATTATTAATGGTTAATAATGATGACATTAATAGAAATTTTTACAAGGATGTGGATTCTAATAATTATCTTAGAGTTTAAATTTCTCCTCATCCAAGGTGGAGGAACAATATTCTGCAGCGGCAATTTCATAGAACCCACTGTTGAGTGGTTATCCTATAATACAGTACCTCATATTGGAAGTTACTGAGATCAATTATGTATTTATATCAGTTATTACACCCCTATCCCCTTTGAATGCTCTTGTTATGCAATACTGTGGGGCCTATTCTACTAGCTTTGATAACTTTGCTGCCACCTCGATTGGTTTGGCATGACCCCATTGAACGGTTTGTCATTTGTGTTATCACTGTATTCAGAAAGAATCTGAAACCATTTCCACAAGCCACAAACTGTGAGGTAGGAAAATGCCAATACCGCTCGGGACAGCAGCGATGGTATCTCAGCTTCTCTCAATGTTCCCCCGTGCGCAGGGCCGCCAACAGAAATCATGGGGCCCGGGACAAATGAAAGGAGCAGCCCCCCCCCGAACCCATAGTGCACCCCCCCCCCCGAACCCAAAGCGCACCTACCACGAAAAAATATCTTTTAGCACGCAACTTTTACTTAACTGTTTTCTTATTGTGATACAGAAAAAAACATTACAATGCAACCTGTTTATTTTTATATTTTCAACAAAAGACATGTGACTGCCTGTCTGGGTCCCGCCTGCAGTAATCACCTCCATGCACGGGAGTTATATACCTACCCCGCCTGCAGTAATCACCTCCATGCACGGGAGTTATATACCTACCCTGCAGTAATCCCCGCCATGCACAGGAGCTATATACCTACCTTTGCCTGCAGTAATCCCCGCCATGCACGGGAGGTATATACCTACCCTGCCTGCAATAATCACCACCATTCACGGGAGCTATATACAGGGCCGCCAACAGGGGGGGAGAAAGGGTATTGGCGTCCCGGGCCCCGTGGGTCAAGGGGGCCCGGCCCCCCTGCGCAGCCGGGTGCCAGTTAATTTTTAAAAAAAACGGCGCCGGGTCTCCCTGTTGGCAGCGCCGGAAGTAAATTGGGTTAAGCTTCCGGCACGCGAGAGCAGCATCGGAGACAGGTGCAGCGGGGCCGGTGGCAACTACTGTGACCAGCTGCCAGGCCCCTCGCAGCACCATCACGTTTCCCCCCCCCCCCCAGTCACCGGGCCGTCCCGCTACACCCCCTCCCCGCAGCATCTGGCCAAAACCACTGCCCCCCCATTGCCACTGGGCCATCCCGCTATCCCCCCAAGCCCTCCCCCCAGCATCGGGCCCCCTGCTGCACAGCCTCCCCCCCCCACACAGGACAGGGCCCACCCCACCACCTCCCGCAGCCGCCGGGACACCCCTGTACTGCCACCCCCCACAGCATAGGCCCCCCACAGCATCGGCACCCAGCACCGCCACCACGCCATGCCCCCCCCCCTTGCAGGTAAGTCTTATTTTTATATATATATATATATATATATATGTATTGGGGTTATTGTTTTTTTTTTATATGTATTGGGGGGGGTTGGGGTATTTTTTATATGCGTTGTGGCATTTTTTATATGCGTTGTGGGGGTTGGGGTATTTTTTATATGCGTTGTGGGGCTTGGGGTATTTTTTTTATATGTATTGGGGGGATGGGGTATTTTTTATATGTATTGGGGGGTTGGGGTATTTTTTTATATGTATTGGGGGGCTTGGGTATTTTTTATATGTATTGGGGTATTTTTTATATGTATTGGATATGGAGATATATATATATACATATATATAACTAGGAATGCGTGTGATATAGATATGTACACACAAATTCCCAGTAAGATATACATATCTCTATCTATCTTACTGGGAATGTGTGCATATGTATGTACTGTATTGGGTAAGTGGGGTTTTTGTATGTATTTGGGGGGGTGAGGTTGTATATATTTTGGGGTGGGAAGTTTTTTGCATTGGGGGTGGGAAGTTTTTTGGTATATATCTTGTGGGGGTATTGTGTGTTGGGGGGATGGCTGGAATGAGTGAGCGTGGGGTAATTGACGGAGGGAGAGGGGAGAGGGGGTGAGTGAGGAAAAGAGGGAGTAGGAGTGAGAAGCAGGGGAGAGAAATACTTGCGAGGCGGGAGAGTGAGATGGGGTGAGACAGAAGGGAGAGAAATACATGGGATGGGGGGGAAGAGAGGGGGCTCGTGAGGTGTGAAATGGGGAGGGGGGTGGCGGGCAATACCGACGACGGGGGGGGGGAAGGGCCTGCTTAAAATGTTTGTCCGGGCCGCCATCAGAAATCATGGAGCCTGGGACAAATGAAAGGAGCATGGCCCCCTGCCACCAATCCATAGCGCACCCCTCCCCCCCAAATCCATAGCGCACCTACCATGAAAAAATATCTTTTAGCACGCAACTTTTACTTAACTGTTTTCTTATTGTGATACAGAAAAAAACATTAGAATGCAACCTGTTTAATTTTAGATTTTCAACAAAAGACATGTGACTGCCTGCCTGGGTGAGTGGGTGGGTGAATGACAGTGGGTGGGTGTCACGCTGTGCAGCCCGCAGACCAGGCCAGTCCCCTGTACTGAGGTGGGATGTTAAATATACACACCGACAGCAGAGGGAGCGGGTCTGGGATGTGGTTGTAGCGTGGCCAGGTCTGAATTAAGATTTAGAATAGTTGTTGTACTTGCCGGGTTCAGGAGTATAGAGAGTTCCGTAGTCAAATCCATTTCCGTGTCCTAGGGTATGAGAGGTAAGAATCGTGATGGGTAAGCTGAAGTCGGGAGCCAGAGAGGTAAGTCAGACAAGCCGGTTCAAATCTGTAGGGGTAAAGACAAACATGAGCACGACACAGTTTCCAGGCTACACAGGAAGCAAGGAGGAAGTGACAGAGCAAGGAGAACGTGACAGAGCAGGGTATTTAAAGCGGTGTCCACCAATCCGGACGGGGGCGTGTCGAGGAGCAGCTCCTGAGAGGCTGGGAGTAACAGGGTTCAGCTGAGAGTGCAGGAGGCGTGGCAAGAACTCCCGGGCTGAGCGGGGGGCAGAGGCAGGCATGGTGCGCGTGTTACAAGTGCCAGGGATAGATGCGCGCTCTGTAACGCCAGCGTGAGAATCCAAGATGGCGGCCGCGGCGTGAGTAGCAGGAAGTGCCGCGCGTCGGCAGGGGTAGCGATGAGGGGCAGAGACAGCAGCTGCAGTACTAGTAGTGGGTAAGGAGGGGTCACGTCGCAGGGGACGTAGCTCCCGATTCCTTACAGTGGGTGAATGACGGTGGCTGGGTGGGTGAATGACGGTGAGTGGGTGGGTGAATGACGGTGGCAGGGTGGGTGAATGACGGTGGCTGGGTGGGTGAATGACGGTGGCTGGG